>JAMOIN010000127.1:0-88151 GCA_024666655.1 Dascyllus trimaculatus
GTACACCTTGCCGGTAAAAGGCTGGAACCCCTCTTGCCTTCAGAACTGCCTTAATTCTTTGTGGCATCCTTTCAGTGGTTCTTTGAGTTCCTGCTGCCTTTCTATCATCTCCAGCCAGTCTGCCCGTTCTCCTCTGACCTCTACCATCAACAACTGGATGTTTCCTCTTCTTCTGACCATCCTCTGTAAACCCTGGAGATGGTTGTGGTGAAAATCCCAGTAGAGTCAGACCAACAACCATGCCATGTTCAAAGTCCCTTAAACCCCCTTTCTTCTCCATTCTGATGCTCAGTTTGAACCCCAGCAGGTCGTCTTGACCACGTCTACATGCCTGAATTATTGAGTTGCTGCCATGTGATTGGCTGATTAGCTGTTTGTGTTAATGAGCAGCTGAACAGGTGAACCTCATAAAGTGGCCGGTGAGTGTAACAGACTTGGTAAACTGTCCTAGAAAGTTACCACATAATACAAGCCTCCATTTATACTAACTATAACCGTATAGAAGTAAGAACTAGCTGGAGGAAAGTAGAGAACACGTCTCTTGTCCAGAAATCCCACTTGGACATTACCTTTCTTCACCAGAAGTCGCTCCTTCGGCCTCAAATCCTACTCTAGACCTCAGTGGAGGTTTTATCACCCAGGATGATCGTCTTGCTGACAATTCTTCTTAAAAATTCACTGTTCTCTGTTTTCTTTACCGCCCTGCTGGATGTAGCTCTCCGCAGCTGTGTGTATTCCCTGGGAACAAACGGCGCTTCGCGGGCGTCCTGGAGAAGTGTCAATGAAACTACCGTAATGACGCCTGTTTGGCTGTAAAGTGCAACGTCTCAGCTGTCAACCGCTGGGCTTTTTTCCATTTGAGCAAACCTTGACATAATTACGGTCTTCCAAAGTGTGGCTGTGCAAATGTGTCGCCGGCGACACATCCGGTTTTAATGGACCAACAGCAGCATGTGAGTGGGAAATCAAAGCAAAAACACAACCATGGGGACTGACGGCACGAAACGTAGCAGCAGCTCAGATTTTGCCATTTGAGAAGACGTCTTGTGTGGCTCACATCCTACAGACATGCATCACTATGAGTCCTGGGCTCCGTCCACACGAAGCCAAAACGCTTATAGCTTCTAAAACGTTCTTCATGAAGACGGAGCTGTTCCAGTAAATGTGTCCGTCCACATAAATTCACTTGATACGCCTGAAAACGATGTAAAACACACGCCAGCCTCATCTGAGTCTGAATCTGAGCCCATGGGTGGCTCATCTTCACAGGTCTGTCGAGGTGGAGATTGTTCATGCAGCGGTCCTCCAAGTGTGGTCCAGGCCCCCTCTCTGAGACTCCTGGGGAGGCACTTCAAGTCCTTGAAACGAGGATCCAAAGCTGTTGCAGACTTGAGCCACTCATCGTTGATAAAGTTTTCTGACGGGAGGCTGGGTCTTCCTGGAATGCTGTTTTAAACCCAGCTACATATGCAGGTGATCATCAGAGGCCTGTTGGTGGCGCTACGACGCCGTAACATGAACATGAAATGCATAAGAAGTGTATTTTGCTGTAATAGCGATCATAGATTGACCAGCTTCAGCAGGACATACGCAGCACTATACGGCGCCATTGTTGTCGTCGTTTTCTGAGTTTGGACAGGGCGTAACAACGGTGCCATCTAAACGGCGTCTTTAGATCTTTGCACTCTGGGACCTAGGTTCAGGAAGGATCGTCATCAGACCCCCAAAACGCCGGCTTGGTGTGGACGATACACGGGTTGGATGGACTATTAGTGCGTTCAGGCCTGGGCTCGTCTTCGTGTGGACGTGGCCTTGGTGACAGCGGGTTTGTGGGCGCATTATCCAAGTGTCGGAAAACTGTTAGCCACTTCAGACATAGTCCAGCGAACGCCTTAGAGCTGGAAGCACAGCAAGCAACCCTGGGGCAGGAGGAGGAGTCGCTGATCCAAGCCAACACGCTGGAACTCAACACTCAACATGGTCAAACGTCTAAAGTTAAAGTGACTCTGAACCAACAGAGCCACAAACTAGTCATGCTGACGCCTCGAGAATGGGACAAACTGCAGAGACTGGAGTCTCTTCTGGAGCCCTGCAAGTAAGTAATCTATCTACAAATTAGGCTGAAGTAAAATGAACTGATGAAAGAAAATCCATTGTGTTCTTCTTGTTTTAACAACCATGCTGTTCTTCCTCCATCTCTCCCTCTGTGTGTCTTTACTACAGGGATGTCTCTGAGATTCTGGGTGGGGAATCCTGTTTCCTGCTCAGTCGTACTGCCTCCCCTCTGCCACCTGCATCATGTAATTTAAACCTCTGATGATGACCTGCATATGTAGCTGGGTTTAAAACAGCGTTCCAGGAAGACCCAGCCTCCCGTCAGAAAACTTTATCAACGATGAGTGGCTCAAGACTGCAGCAGCTTTGGATCCTCGTTTCAAGGACTTGAAGTGCCTCCCCAGGAGTCTCAGAGAGGGGGCCTGGACCACACTTGGAGGACTGCTGCATGAACAATCTCCACCTCGACAGACCTGTGAAGATGAGCCACCCAAGAAAATGAGTGTCTTACAGATGGGCTCAGATTCAGACTCAGATGAGGAGCTGCTGCCTGACAGAATGATGCACTTGTACAGAGCAGAGCCCATCATTAGTCTGCAGGACTGTCCCTTAGAGGGGGGGCAGCTCATTCAGGAGGTTGTGACAAGCTGGCACTGCTGGCTGGAAAATATCTCACCACCCCTGCAACCCCTGTTCTGTGTGAGAGACCGTTCTCAGCTGTAGGCGACACTGTAAATAAGAAGCGGTCAGCTCTCCTCTCGGACAATGTCAACAAGTTAGTTTGTCTTAGCAGCTGGCTGGAAAAGAAGTAACGGCTCAGGTGGTAGAGCGGCTTGTCCACTGATCGCAAGGCTGATGGTTCGATCCCCGGCCCCTCCGAATGCTGAAGTGTCCTTGGGCAAGACCTTGAACCCCAAGTTGCTCCCAATGGCAGGCAGGGACCTTGCATGGAAGTCTGTCACCATTGGAGTGTGAATGTGTGAATGGGAAACACACTGTAAAGCGCTTTGACACCACCAAAGTAGAAAAAGGTCCTGTGTAAGTGCAGACCATTTACCAGAACCTGGCTACACTACTGTGGATAAATGCTTGTTTTGAAATACAGACAAGTTTTTTGTTGTCATGAACTGTTCAAGGTGTTTAATAAACACATCAGGTCCATATATATTCCCTTCCTTCTTGAGCATGTGTGCTCATGCAAAATAAAACCCAATTAATGTAGATTAAAATGAACAATATTTAATTGTGATTAATGGAAATTAACCCACAGCAGCCCTGTGATTAATCTGATTACAAATTTAAATCGTTTGACAGCACTAATTATAAGTCTTCTTTAGATATGACAAAACCTGCTGGGTCAAAAACAGGTGAGGCCTTCCACCCCAACAACACCAGACCTACCATCAGCATGGAGGTGGCAGCATCATGCTCTGTGGAACTGGAGCTTCACACAAAGTCAATGGAACAATGAAGGAGGAGGATCAGAACCTAAAACCATCAGCAGAAGGTTGATCTGGGACACAGCTGGATGTTCCAACCAGACAATGAGCCCAAACACATCAAAGTGGTGAAGAAATGGTTCCATCAGGCTGGAATGAAGGTTTAGACTGGTCCCCCCAAAGAAAGTCCTGACTTAGACCATCAAGAACCTGAAGAAACCAGTCTGAGTCATGGAGACGACACATTTAGATGGACTGAACCAGTTCTGTGCAGTGGTCAGGCAAGTGGTCAAAGCTACAACCAGAAGCTTCGGACGGCCACTTCAGGCGACGTTCAACCAAACATGAGCATGTCTGTCTGTGTATTTATGACCCAGCAGGTTTACTCATATTCCCACAAGACCTTTAATAAACCTATGAAAGAAGCAAAATGCGTGACCGGTCTTCATGGCTACGATGTGTTTCAATCATTCCATCACAGATAATTAAGAGTTGTAGGAGTCACTGGAACCTCAAGACTGCCATGAAATACATGGATTCACCAGCGTGTAAACCTTGTTCACGGCTGTACATGGCAGCGGTCCTTTGCTACGAGGGTCTCTCAAACTGTGCCCACCTGTCTTCTGGTATGGAGATCTTGTGTAGGTCCTCGATGTACCTGGTGGGGTCCTCGAAAACATTCTTAAAAAGAAGCTCCATCAGGTCACTCACATATTCTGCAAAACACGATATTGGCACTTCATATGTAATGATAAACTAAACAGACACCACCAAAGTTCGACAAAATAACAGAAGTTTACAGTGATACTCCTAGAACGAGTGTGTCAAATGTCAACGTGGCTCTATGACGTCACACTTTCTAATTTATGACGGAGATCTATTCTTTACTTACGGACTGACGGCTCCGTCTGAACAGGATCTGCTGTACACTGTCCATTCCTGCAGTTTGGGAACATTATCCTGTAAACAGCTCTGCCTTCTAAGGCTGCTGACTGGTCTCGCTTTGCGTTCTCGTTAAAATGCATGGCAGCCAAGTACAGCCTGAAACGAGAAGCAGAAGCCCGTGGATTTAACTGAAAACCAGACACTGATCTCTCTGAAGGAAACGTGTCTCGCAGCAGACGCCGAAGGACGTTTAAAGGTATTTATTCAGACGTTTGTTACCTGCACAGCCTCCCAATGAAGGACAAACCATCGTTCTTTGGGGCGAAGCGTTCGGTGACGCTGTGAAAACCCTTCAGTGATGAAATCTGGTGGTCATGACTGAGTTTCTCCACATCACGGAGGATTCGTTTGTCCAGCAGGAGCTTCTCCACTTTGTTCAGGGCCGTTGAACCTGACAGATAAAAGCAAAACGGTACAGAGTTTGTTCTACAGATAAACTGATTTGTCCTCCTTGAAGTCGTTATTATTAAATGAGAAGCAACACAGACCTGGTTGAAACCACTTCCTGGGGTCTGTGGAGGTCCTGTCAGGATGAGCACACTTTGGGAAGAGCGGATCTTCATGTGTGTGGATGTTCTGGAGGTGGTTGACCAGAGACTTCCACCTCGCGACTTTCTCTGGTCCAGACTTTGAAGCTGTGGCCGTCCAGTACATGTGGTTTTTGATGCTAGGCAACCATTTGCGCACCAGCAGACACTCCTTGTTTTTAGCCAGGTTTTCCAACTGCCTGGACAAATCTGACAGAACAGATTAGAAAATGCAAAACAAAAACAGGCACAGCTTTGAACACACTTACTTACAGTTTAACACGTCGTTTTGCACCTACCTTTCTCAAGGTGCCAGACGTCGTAGTACTGATCGACATTTCGCTCCTTCAGGTATTTCTGCACCGGCGCATGGCGGTCAGTCACGATGTAATCCACATTCAAATGTTGGGCTTCCACAAAATCCAGGCCTCTTCTGAGTCCTTCTTTTTCCAGGTGTGAGCTGCCACCGACCTCGTTGCTCTAGAAAAAAAAGACTTTATCACACATCCGTTACAAACAGGAAGTCCACAGAAGGCTTTCTCTCCATCAGAACCTTTTTAAAAACCGAGGCGTACCTGTACGAGCTGAACGTCAATGATGCTGCTGGTTTCCAGGTGCATCAGGGTGTAGCTGCCGAATTTGGCAGAGTGTCCTTCAACACAGGAGGAAATGAGTAAGAACTGCTTCGAGTGCAAATGTAGGTGGTGGAGAGATGAGAGTTCAGGAAGGAGGTAAGACAGGCAACGGGCAGGAGACAAGGAGACTGAAGGTGGAATAAGCAAGTGAGCATGTAGAGCTAGAGACTACCTGGGATGAAGACGGTCGACAGGAGGACAAGGAGATGTGGTGTAAGGTGAAGAGAGAGGCGGTGAAGGCTGTGGTACAGTACAATCAGCTGGATGAGTGGCTGGACAGTAAGCTTGGATAGAAAAAGGAGCTAAGTCAGGGTTCTGAAGGATGGAGCTGTAACGTACTGAAAAGAGACCGTGCTCAGGATAGGAGGAGACCTTTGAGGGGTGGATGAACCAAGAAAATCCAAGAGAGAAAAGAGCAAACTGGGAATTTTAATGGACTAGCGAGGATGAAGTGAGGACAGCTACAAATACGATGAACAGCGGAGAGGCAGAAAACTTATCTGTAGCTTTACTAATTCAACTCTTTGATACAACCTTTGAGATTTTCAACGATAACGGTGAAGTGCAGAGCTGTCGTGTAAAGCCGATGCAGTGGTGAAAGAGAGGTGATGAAGAGCGAGCAGCAGGGCGGTCTGTGGCTGGAAAGAGGGCAACAGACGAGATGTTCGCCTTCAGAGTGCCGATGGAAAAGCATAGAGGAGGTCAGAGAGAATGCAGTGTGTCTCTGTGTGCCAAGAAAGGGGGTGTGGTGCTGCATGAGGAAGTGGCCCAGGAGTGTTTAGGAGTGGTGCAGGATAGAGGTGAGTGATGGGTTAAAGGTGGAGGTGGGATAACACCAAGGATCAGGTCTGAGCCCTTCAGTGGAGATGGAGAGACTGACTCAGGGGTTAAGATGCTCAGCTTGTGCTGGATGATGAGGACAGACAGGTGTAGGAAAGACCAGAGGGACGGCTCAGGTTGAACAGATGAGGACTAAGTAGGAGTTAGATTGGAGGAGAGGTGCTGGGTATGCTGAGAAAAGGATGCTGAAGATGGAGCTGCCAGGCAGGAGGAGGACATGCAGGTGGGTGGTATGACACAAGAAAGTAGAAACAAAACATCAGAGCACAGAGCTAACTTCTATTTTCAACACTGAAAACAAACAGTGTAGTTTGGACTCTTCACCTGGTGAGTCTGCCCTCATGTCTCCACCCACTGCGATCTTGTCCTTCTCCTTCAGATGCTGGATCAGAGTCTGCTGATCTGCCCTCCATTTGTGGTTAATTGCAGGTTCTAGAAACATCTTGGCGTGCCTCCTGAAGGTGTCGTGATGGAACATCTGGAGGTTCATGGCTCTGCAGATCTAACAACGCAGCAGCAGGGGAGAAGCTTTTAAAGGTTTTGTACAACACCTAATCTCCACCTGGATGCGCTCAGTGCCGTGTCTCAAATACCTTTTCCATCTGAGTGAAGGATCCACCGGTGAAATAAACAGCTGCTGACATCTGGAGGTTTCCAACGGGGGTGTCTCCTTTGATGGGCTGGCTCTGCCATCTCCTGGTGTACTGGCAGCTGGAGCATCGCTGACTGAAGGACACAAAGGTCCCGAGGCTTTGCTGCTGCACCACACACTCCCTCCTGCACACCGGACACGTCTGGAAAAGGTCTCTGAGGCTGCTCTCAAACACGATGTACTTCGGATCGCTGTAGTCACCAGTGGACTCCATCCCACTGTCAGACGAGGACAACAGGAGCAGTTACTTAGTGAAACGATTCAGAATCACCGACACAACCTAAACACTGACTGGCAGTTACCGCGTTTCAGGTGGAGAGTGTCCAACACCATCTGTGGAGTCGTGTGGCTGCGCGATCTCAGAAAACTCTTCTTCATCCTCCTCCTCCAACTCCAGACGGGGTCTCTTTGCTGGTCTGACACCTGGTGAAGGTGCAGAAGCCTTTCCAGGTGTGGAGGATAGTTGTAACCCTGTGTCTTGGTGAGTGCTCTCTGTGCCAACACTGCTGCTGACTGTCACCTGTACGGCTGATCAGAACAAAAAAACATTTATATTATTCAGTTCTAGTCATAAAATAATGTGATTTTTTCTTTATCACCAGCAAGAAAAACACCACTTCTATTAGAAACACACCTTTGCTCCTCACGTGGTTTTTCAGAGTGCTGTAGGACAGCTGTGTGCCAGCAGACACCTTCTGATGGCAGAACTGTGTCGCCACCGAGGCTGTAGGCAGAGGGTCAGTCTGACATCCAGTGTGTCTGTAGTGGGTGGTGGGGGTCTGCTGGGATGAGCTCTGGTCGGGAGAAGACGGCAAATAAGAATGACTTCGGTCTTCAGCAGTAACTGTGAGTTTCCTCTCGTATCCACACAAAACAGAGCTACAGTTTCAGCGGTGGAAGGCACCTCAGCACATTTACTCAGCGACTCAGGAATAAACACGAAGTACATTAAAGGTCATTTTGTGTGACCGTGTTGTCCAGCTTCTAGTCCACCATGCACAGAGGTAGTGTTGTATTCCTTTAATTACAGCATATAATCCAAGGGCTGTACAGTATCTAGGGAACATTACATACATCTATACATCTCCACACACTTGGCCACTGATGAAACCCAGTGCCATCTAATGCAACAGCTCTGAAACAATTCTACTTTTAAGAAGCTCCTATGTGTTCAAAGCTGCTGATGCCAAAGATGATAATTCCACACGTACATTAACAGACATGAGCAGGGCAACATACTAAGAACACGATCAAATGTAGTGCAGTCCAGTCCACCACCACAAACATACATATACACACTCTAAAGCAAATGTACTGCAGAACGAGCACTGTCACTTTCTATACTGAATGTTGGCATACTTTTACTTTGAAATGTGGAACTTTAATTTGTCATGAAGTCTTTTTATGGAGTACTACAGTTAATTTTGGTTAAACTAACAACATGTCTCCCTCCTCCACCACTGATGGGGTTCATCAGCTCAGTGAGGCACTAAACCAGTGGTTCTCAACTGGTCCAGCCTCAGGATCCACTATGTCTCTATTAATCAGAGCCGCCACCCAAACTTTTGAAGTTTGCTGTTCCTGTTAACAAATTAAGGTTCATTTGGGTGGAGTCTCAACGCATTTTGATACATCTTGGGAAAATTTTTTGCTCATTTTGGTATATTTGGACGTTCTTGCCAAGTTTTTGGGCATATTTTGGCCCATTTTGACAGATTCTGAGCACATTTTGGTTCATTTTTGGGACGTTTTAACATAAATTTCTCCAATAAGCTGGCAGAGACAGATCTAGAGGTTAATAAAGGGCAACTACTGGTGTCACCACCACTAAA
Source organism: Dascyllus trimaculatus (assembly GCA_024666655.1). Classification (NCBI taxonomy): domain Eukaryota; kingdom Metazoa; phylum Chordata; class Actinopteri; family Pomacentridae; genus Dascyllus; species Dascyllus trimaculatus. The sequence goes on from JAMOIN010000127.1 coordinate 8,926, forward strand.
TATCCTGCTATTGAAAGCAAACTGAGTCATAAGAAACCTTTAAAATAAAAGACTTTATACCACTATTTTTTTGGGGGGGGGGTTCATGCTTCTGCGACCCTGTAAAATGGCTTCGCGACCCACTTTTGGGTCCCGACCCACCAGTTGAGAACCACTGCTCTAAACCATTCCTGTATCTGCAGGTGAGAGCATCTTCGCCCCATGGCCAACTAGAGACCAGTCATAGATCCATGTTAACAGGGCAGACCGTGGGTTAACCACAGGTCCGACCCTCCAGCTGCTTCACTCTCCCTCCTCCAGATGTTTCTGATTAAAGAGGCTTGTAAATCACACCACATGGTTCGGATGAATGCATGTGTCTGGATGTTAGCTTCCTCAACAGCTACGTGACAAAGCTTCTCCAGTCTTACAGCCAGAGCTTCAGACTCCTCCACCCGACCCTTCACGGAGGGAACGGCTCCGTCTCTGAGCAGCAGCCGAGCCGAGAAGCCCGCCTCGTACTGGGCTCTGTTGAGGAAGGCGTCCTCGGAGAAGTGTCGGGAGCACAGGAACCAGTTAGCGGTCGGCTGCTGCTGGCCCGCGAACAGGAACCGGACCCAGTACTGCCTGGTGCTCTCCTCCTTAGGAGAGGCGAACAGGTTCAACTTTCCTTCGCAGCCGAAATAACACTTTCTACGAGACATGGCGAGCCGTCTATTGACACGGAAGTCTGTGGTCACCTTCAGGCCGCTGGTCGGGGACCGTCGCCCCCTGCTGGTCGGAGGACGACCTGGAGTTTATCTCTGAAGTCAATTGGTACTTTTTGTCCCCCAACCACTGGGCCTCGGACCGGTACTGGGCCGCACAGAAAGAATAAAAACGTTTTATTTAATTGCTGGCGAAGTCTACAGGGTGTTTTATTTTGAAAAGTGACTGGGTCGTCTTTCCGTCACTTCCGTCTGTGCTCGTTTTCCTGCACTTGACTCGTCAATCCGACCCCCTGACAAAACTAATAAAAGACAAGCGTCTCTGGAGAGCTACTTTGAAAAGACGGAGGGATATGAAAAGATAGATACGATAAAAAGCAATAAAAAGCATTTTTATTCATTTAGGACACTTTTTAATTTTAAAAAAATTGTAAAATTAAAAAAAGTTGCAGCCTTTTTTGCACCACAGACCGATAATTTCTATACGTTGGTCATTGTGCTCGATGACTGGTCCGTGGTGCAAAAAAGGTTGCAGAACGCTGCTTTATTAGGTCCACCTTTTTCTAGTAAAAGCTTGGACCCATTTTGCCTTCAGAACTGCCTTAAATCTTCGAGTCATACTTTCAACAAGGTGTTGGAAACGTTCCTCAGAGGTTCTGGTCCATGTTGACATGACAGGATCACATCCATGATGCCAACCTCCCATTCCACCACATCCCAAAGGAGCTCTACTGGACTGAGATCTGGTGACTGTGGAGGCCGTTGGAGTCCAGAGAACTCATCGTCATGTTCTAGAAACCAGTTGGAGATGATCTGAGCTTTGAGACATGGAGCATTATCCTGCTGGAAGTAGCATCAGAAGATGGTCCACTGTGGTCATAAAGGGATGGACATGGTCAGCAGCAACACTCAGGTAGGCTGTGGAGTTTAAACCAGTTGGTGCTAAGAAAACACCCCCCACACCATTAGACCACCAGCAGCAGCCTGAACCGTTGATCCAAGGCAGGATGGATCCATGCTTTCATGTTGCTCTGACCTACCATCTGAATGTTCAGCTGAAATGGAGACTCATCAGACCAGGCAGCGTTTCTCCATCTTCTACTGTCCAGTTGTGGTGAGCCTGTGTGAATTGTAGCCTCAGTTTCCTGGTCTTAGCTGACAGGAGTGGCCCCCGGTGTGGTTTTGTATGTTGATGCTGGGTTTGAACTTCAGCAGGTCGTCTTGACCACGTCTACATGCCTACATGCACTGAGTTGCTGCCATGTGATTGGCTGATCGCTGTGCTCTAAAACCCATTATTTCAAATGGCTTGTTCTGGACCGTGGCGGCTTTGAACAGTGGAAAACAGATGCACACATGCAAACAGTGATGAATATCCACACAGGAAAATACTGAGTGGGTGTCCAGCCAGACACAAAGGGCAAAAACAAGGAATCTGTCTGGTCTGAATTTCTTAAAAAGAGAGTTTATGTTAGGAATGTGTTGATTTGTTTCTTATCGGTAGCTCTACTGATCTATTCACGTTTGTTTTTTAACCCATCAGGTTTGGGGGACCTTGGTGTAATTTTAGTAGCTTTACTTTTAAGCTCTTATCTTGGTCATTGTGAGGACTAATCATATATGCTGTATCTTGTTTGTCAAATATACATATATATATGTGAGTGTGCGTATGTGTGTGTATGCACTAAATACACTTTACTGTTCATATTTACATAGCTGTTATTTTTATTTTATTTTTTCTGACATGATAACACTTGTTCATTCTTTATATAAATGAAAAAACAAAATGGGAAATTATGTTCTTACGTGTCTCCACCATAAAATGCTGGCAGTAGAGATATCTTTTGATAATATAATCTGGAAATATCAGTGAAAAATCTAATTAAAGGTCCCATATTATGCAGCCTGTACCTCCCTCTTTGGAGCTCCACTGAGAACAAGCCGTTTCTGTGCTATCAGGTCACTGAAATTAACGCTAGCAGCTTGGAGCTAACCAAAGTTGCACAACCATACCAAGCAGAAAGAACTGCGTACAACTCGGACCATTAGTTTTTCGAAACAGTACCACGGGGGACATCAATGAAGCAAACTAACATGCGGCAGTAACACACACGTTGGTGGTGACTGGGGTCTTAGCGTCCAGAGCAACTACAGCTAAGAGTACGTTAGCTACCATGTGATACAACGTTAGCTACGCAGAAGGCACCGTGAAAAGTAGTCACATTCATCCAGATTACAAATAGCATGACGTATATTAGATTAGATTAGATTAGATGAGATTATACTTTATTAATCCCACAACGGGGAAATCGTTACAATAATCGTTAATTGTTACAGCAGCATAGACAAAAAGCAGAAAAACACACAACATACCCAATACAGAAAAAGAGAAAATAAAACAATCTACTATAAAGAAACATTTAAAATATACAATAGATACAACAATAAGTGACGTATGAATATGAAAGGAATATTTACCAAAGAAAATTTGAATAAATAATATTGCACATGATAACATATATAAAGCTAGCTTCACATGACATATATGTTCCATCTTCTCTTCAGCGTCCCCTGATGTTATTTACTGCTGTGTCTTAATGTAGTATAATGAAACTGTAGGAGCTATTTGGTAGTTTGTATGTTTCTTTAATATCTGTTCATTTGTTTTTGTTTGCATTACCTGATAATATTCTCTTTGTTAGTAATTTGTGTAGATTTATTTTTGCCTATTTATCATATTTTGTTTGGGTTAATTAGTAGCTTATTTGTGGGTTTATTTATTAGATTTAGTTAACACTATGGGCACCTGATGTCTATTTAGGTAGGTAGCAGGCATAGGACCAGCATGCACCTGGGTGGGCCTGTGGTTTTTACCTGAGCAGGAGAGGCAGCAGGAGGATGGCGGCTTTGTTCTTTTGTTTGTTTGCTTGCCATGGTATTAAATAAATTAAGAAGAAGCTCAACACCTTGGTATGGACAATGACTCTTTGCCTGTGTAAACCACATACCCATGGTGCATCAGTGGCCTTTTGATTATTTGGTTAAAGTTAAGTATGGTATGGACAATGACTCTTTGCCTGTGTAAACCACATACCCATGGTGCATCAGTGGCCTTTTGATTATTTGGTTAAAGTTAAGTTTATTTTTTAGACAAATAGCCACTACAGAAACTATGTGCTGCAACTTACGTTAGCTGCCATGCTAAAACCACATTCCACAGGCTAGCTTCATGTACATAGTGTTGAATGTGGTTTTAGCAGGCTAGTTATATATGCATAATGTATATAAAGCTAGCCTGTTGAATATGGCTAGCTTTATATACATAATGCATGTAAAGCTAGCCTGCTGAATGTGGTTTTAGCAGGCTAGCTTCATGTACATTATGTATACATTCAACAGGCTAGCTTTATATGCATTATGTATATAAAGCTAGCCTGTTGAACGTGGTTTCAGCATGGCAGCTAACCACATTCAACAGGTGGGCAGGCCTGTACAGTAAAGCAACATAACACGGTAAAACTCACAGCTCCTATGTTCGTCGTTGGGTCGCGGACAGTTGGTACCGATCCATGCTTTATCTTCAGGTTCGTAGCGAACCCTGCGTTGTACTGGCCCTCGTTGAGAAAGCAGTCCACAGTGAAGTGTTGAGCACACACATACAACATTTTAGGAGTTGTTGTGGGCACATTTCCATTAAAGATAAAGTGAATCCACTGGGCCTTCAAAGCCTCAGAACAAGGAGGTAGAAACAGACTTCTGTGCTGCTTCCTGCTTGGCTCGAACCGTCGCCATGTTTGTTTTCCTACCGGAGCAGCCTTTGGAAGTTTCCCGGGACAGAACAAGCTTCCTCCGGGGTGGTGTCACCCACCTGGAGGTGGTGCTACTGCCCTTCCAGACGTCATGCAGGGCAAAGCTCCACCTGGCCTGTCTGAGCACACTCTGTCTGAAAGGTGGAGAAAGCAGGAGAGGGAGAGGACAGACTTTCCTCTTTGTAGACAGGCTGGGGCTCATCTTATTGTTAGAAAACCATTCTAAAGTGAATTCTGCTTAACATGGGACCTTTAAATAAATCAAATGTGATCCGTGTCTTTTAAAGAGTCATGTTTTTAATTTACAGAAGTCTTCATGTCCAGTAGTTTCCCCTTGGACCAAAAAATGACTCCCAGTAAACCTGTTTATTGTTTATTTATTTCAGTCTGTCTCTCTATCAAAGCTGATTTTAGTAGAAAACAACTTGAACACACCTCAGACAAAGCCAGACTCTGTTCGGCAGGACGTTCGTGCTTCACGTTGATCCATCTTCTGGTCCAGCCGTCTTCAGCCGGAGTTGATTTAACACATATCTTTAACCCTGAAGCGGTCCGGACCACTGACATGGACTGAACCACCGCTGCGATCCGTTCTGCTTCACATGAGCTTCTGTGATACCGGCTTAATAACGTCCTGCAGCAGCTCCACACCGCTAGCAGGTCTTCTTCTCTGGTGATGATGAGCCCGGTCAGCTCCTCCAGAGCCAAAGTGTAGGACGGCTTCGGCTTCTGGAGGCTGATGATCAGATTATGTTTGTTCCTTTTATCATTAAAAGGTTTATCGCAGAGTCCACAGACGTCTTTCACAGGGGTTTCGAGAGTTAGCATTAGCGGGGAGGTAGCCATGGTAACCACGAAGGGACGTCTCTGAACGTGAAACAGTTCCACAACAACAGGTTCCCCCCCGACGTTATTTTGCAGCAACACACAGTCCAGGCTTCCTGTTTTTAGCCCCGCCCAGGTCGAATGTGATTGGTTTAAAGGAATCCTCTTCAAGTTAGAGGCAACATGTCAGTGCTTTACAGCAAATATGAAGAAATAAAAAGGAAAAAAGCAAACACTATAATAATAATAATAATAATAATAATAATAATAACAATAATATTATTATTATTATTATTATTACGACTACTATATATATTTTCTATTACCACCAATATTATTATTATCAACGGTTTAGTCTCTGAGCTACTGATCAGAAGGTCAGAGGATCAAACCCCGATGCCACCATTGCTGGGCCCTGAAGCGAGACCCTTAACCCTTCCTGCTCCAGGGGCGTACCTGCGCTCTGACCCCAACTGGGATATGGGAAAATTGAATTGGCCTCAAGGGGAAAAATAAAGTTTCTTCAGAAATAATAAAGACATGAAGTGGTCACAGCTCAACTCCCTCTGCTGATTCAGGGAGAGGAAGGAGACCAGGAGAGGAGAGCAGGAGAAGAGATGGACGTTACAGAGCAGACAGTGAGCTGAGCTTTGGACGGAGGCAGGAATGCAGAGGACGGTCAGAGAAGATAACAGGTTCAATTACATTTTTATTACAGGAGATTCAACAACAATCAGACCAAAGTGGAGGAAGAAAGGAGATAAAAACAGTGAAACTCCTCCTACAAGTTGAACTGGTTTGAAGCTGAAGGAGGAAACATACCTGACAAGCAGCAGCATGAAGGGGCGGAGCTACACAGACAGGTGAGTCTAGTCTCTGATGAAAGTGAAAGTTTGTCAGAGCGACGGCAGAGCTGCCTCCAGAATAACGTCTGTGTTTGTGTCTGAACAGGATCCAACTGCTGCTCCTCAACGACTGACTCAGGTTCTGGTGAGTTCAGCTGATGAGACGTCTGATAGTTTGTTAGTGGATTCAATCCAAAGAGGCAGAAACCAGCAAACAGCACGTTTCCTCTGTTCTGACTGCGACACCAGAACAAACCTGACTGGGTGTGGTTTGACTTCTTTCCTATTCTGTTTCCAAGTTAAACCAAAACAACAAAACATTAAAGGAGGCCTGAATTTGGAGCAAAACGCTAAACAAAAGATAAAAGTGTGATCCAATGACAGTCGATGCAATACAAGGCCAGAAGCAGGAAGCTCTCTGCCTCTGAACACAGCTATGAGTTGAAGTGGAGCTCATGATGGGCGACAAGGGCAGGAAGCCAGGAAATAGCAGGTAGTCAGCAGAACAAAGGAGGGGGTGACTTTAAGAAAGGAGGTGGTTAAACTTTGGACAGGATTAGATCACAGCCACATATGAATGAAGTCAAACAAGATGATGGCTGAGACGTGGTGGTTGGTTTGAAGAAGGATGGGTTGAGGCTTCACAGACAAAGGAGGAGAGTTTAGAAGAAGGTTGCAGAAGTACAGAAGACGGTGTGACGCTGTGTTCAGGGACAGTCTGGACATTTTGCTCATGTTTGTTGTTCCAGCCTCTGGACTGAAGAGACATTATTCACATGAGACTCTGAAGACTGGTTGGAGACTCCTTCTGGAAAGTTTCTACATCCACAATCACAGTCATTGATCAGCTCTGGGTTTTCTTCTCCAGACTCACCTCAGCTGTTGTGTTCCAGAGGCTGCTGATGACAACATGAAGCAGTGTTTCTAAAGGATGGAGATGTGCTTGATGTGAACATGAGGAAGAATGACAGCAACGTGTGAACATTAAAGGTCACATCAGACTTTACTGTTCCTGTGGAGAAACTCTCCTGTTCCAGCTCTGCTCTGTTTCCTCCACAGATGAAGGTAGAACGTCTGTGGAGCTGATGTGGACGTGAAGTGAGCAGCATCAAGGTAACATGGTTGACTGTGGATGGTTGGAGCAGCTGCCACTGCAGCCTCTGACTGGATATAGAGGACTTGGACAAAGAGGAACATGTCAGATGTTGAAGAGCTTCTAGTAGTTTAGACTGAGTGTTGAGGTGAAGCAGCTGTCCCACAGCTGGACAGGTTTCCTCCAATCACAGCTGTGTGTGTTTGTCATGTGACTGAGAGGAAGGAGGAGGACTAATGTGTGACTCTCCCAGCAGGTTGTTGTGTTTGTCTGCTATGCATCAGTGTGAGGACAGAGAGGAGGGAGTCCCTCCCTCTGAAAGGTCTCTGAGTGGGGACCATGAGAACCAGAGCAAAGCTCAGAGGTGAGATGAGCATCTCTAAGTGTCAGAGCTCAGCTCAACATCACTGCTGTCATTATTCACACTCACAGCTGTGTGTGTGTTGAAGCCCAGAGCAGCAGCATCCACACTCTGCTGGACCTGGACCTGGACCTGGACCTGGACCTGGATCCAGCTGTGTGTCCATGAAGAGTGACCAGTCAAAAGATCGTCCTATTGTGTTCAGACAGTCTTCAGATGGAAGGTGAGACAGTCAAACTGACAGAAAGACGTTTCAGACTCAAAGCTGTTTTTTTTTGTTTATCAACAGCTTGAAGATTTTTTCCTTCAGTTTCTATTTGTTCTGGTTTTGTTTCAGGATCCAGCAGCAGAGACCAGACTGTCCTGAACCCAGCTGTCTGTCCTTCAACAGCGACCAGTCCAAGGATGAATTCATCTACTTTAAAGGCCTCCATCCGTCTGCTGATCAGATGTAAGCTGTAACTGACAAAAAGAGTCAGCGACTGTAGAAAAGAACTGGTTTGTACGACGTGTTGTCCGACCTGCTCTGAAAGCCAAAGTGTTTGTGTCTGTTGTGAACGTCCACGTCACAGCGAGGGGGAGACATGATGAGGTTTAACTGTGGAGATGACTTGTTCCATGTTCAGAGTCTCCTGAAGACGTTGATGGTGTCGTAGCTGCTGTTTGTCTCTGTGTGGACAGACGTACTGACATCTAACTGTTGATGTTGATCCACAGAGTGGAGCAGCAGAGCTCAGAGGTTCCCACAGCTCCGTCTGTCCAGCAGCATCACCTGGACTCCATATTCATGGTGCGTACATGAACAACAAGGTCTGGTCCATGTGTTGTGTTCAGGCGTCTCCATGCTGCTCTTTGTAGACCAGTGGACTGTCAGTGTGTCCAACATGGATGTGATGTTTGGCTCCATGGTTTCACTCTGATGGCTCATTGTCACATTTGTCTGTTCCAGCTGCTGGAGGACAACATGGTGACTTTTGTGAAGAAGGAGCTGAAGAAGATGCAGAAGAGTCTGAGTCCAGATTACCCAGAATGCTCAGGGAGTCTGAGGGAGGATGAGGAGGGTGAGGATGAAGAGCAGAGGAGCAGCAGAGAGATGTTCCAGCAGATCACAGTGTTGTTTCTGAGGAGGATGAAGCAGGAGAAGCTGGCTGACAGTAAGAGGATTTGTGTCGAGACTGAAGCTGCTGATGAACAGAACATTTACTAAAGTCTCCAGATAGATTCAGACTCATTCTTTAGGAGAATGAACTGCTGGAATATTTACTGTCATTTATTCACTCATCTCATTTGTTGTGTCTCATTCAGAACTTGCTGCTGCACTTTGTGGACGTAAACTTAAAGGTGGCCTGAAGAAGAAGTTCCAGAGTGTGTTTGAGGGCATCGCTAAAGCAGGACAGCCGACCCTCCTGAATGACATCTACACAGAGCTGTACATCACAGAGGGAGGGACTGCAGAGGTCAATGAAGAACATGAGGTCAGACAGATTGAAGCAGCTTCCAGGAAAGCAGACAGAGCAGAAACAAGCATCAGACCAGAAGACATCTTTAAAGCCTCACCTGGAAGAGATGGACCAATCAGAACAGTGATGACAAAGGGAGTGGCTGGCATCGGGAAGACAGTGTTAACACAGAAGTTCACTCTGGACTGGGCTGAAGACAAAACCAACCAGGACATCCACTTCATCTTCCCATTGACCTTCAGAGAGCTGAATGTGCTGAAAGAGAGAAAGTTCAGCTTGGTGGAACTTGTTCATCACTTCTTCAGAGAAACCAAAGAAGCAGGAATGTGCAGCTTTGAATTCTTCCAGGTTGTGTTCATCTTTGATGGTCTGGATGAGTGTCGCCTTCCTCTGGACTTCCACAACAATGAGGTCCTGACTGATGTGACAGAGTCCACCTCAGTGGATGTGCTGCTGACAAACCTGATCAGGGGGAACCTGCTTCCCTCTGCTCGCCTCTGGATAACCACACGACCTGCAGCAGCCAATCAGATCCCTGATAACTGTGTGGACATGGTGACGGAGGTCAGAGGGTTCAGCGACCCACAGAAGGAGGAGTACTTCAGGAAGAGATCCAGAGATGAGCAGCAGGCCAGCAGCATCATCTCCCACGTGAAGACATCACGAAGCCTCCACATCATGTGCCACATCCCAGTGTTCTGCTGGATCACTGCTACAGTTGTGGAGGAGCTGCTGGGAAGCAGAGAGGGAGGAGAGCTGCCCAGCACCCTGACTGAGATGTACATCCACTACCTGGTGGTTCAGGCCAAAGTCAAGAAGGTCAAGTATGATGGAGGAGCTGAGACAGATCCACACTGGAGTCCAGACAGCAGGAGGATGATTGAGTCTCTGGGAAAACTGGCTTTTAATCAGCTGCAGAAAGGAAACCTGATCTTCTATGAGTCCGACCTGACAGAGTGTGGCATCAACATGAGAGCAGCCTCAGTGTACTCAGGAGTGTTCACACAGATCTTTAAAGAGGAGAGAGGACTGTACCAGGACAAGGTGTTCTGCTTCGTCCATCTGAGTGTTCAGGAGTTTCTGGCTGCTCTTCATGTCCATCAGACCTTCATCAAGTCTGGAATTAACCTGCTGGAAGAACAACAACAAACATCTCTGTGGTCCAAAGTGTTCGGAAAGACAGTTGATCCAACAGTTTTCTACCAGAGAGCTGTGGACGAGGCCTTACAGAGTCCAAACGGACACCTGGACCTGTTCCTGCGCTTCCTCCTGGGTCTGTCACTGCCGACCAATCAGGAGAAACTAGGAGGCCTGCTGACACAGACAGGAAGCAGCTTACAGACCAATCAGGAAACAGTGGAGTACATCAAGGAGAAGATCAGTGAGGATCAGTCTGCAGAGAGAAGCATCAACCTGTTCCACTGTCTGAATGAACTGAAGGATGTTTCTCTGGTGGAGGAGGTCCAACAGTCCCTGAGATCAGGACGTCTGTCCACAGATGAACTGTCTCCTGCTCAGTGGTCAGCTCTGGTCTTCATCTTACTTTCATCAGGAGAAGATCTGGACGAGTTTGACCTGAAGAAATACTCTGCTTCAGAGGAGGCTCTTCTGAGGCTGCTGCCGGTGGTCAAAGCCTCCACCAAAGCTGAGTAAGTCCAGAGTTGGATTTACTGCAAACACTGATTGATACCCTGCTGATTTTAAAGAGCAGAAGAAATGAAATAACTTTGTTCTTCATTGTTTCCTCAGACTGAGTCACTGTAATCTGTCAGAGAGAAGCTGTGCAGCTCTGTCCTCAGTCCTCAGCTCTCCGTCCTCCAGTCTTAAACATCTGGACCTGAGCTTTAACATGAACCTGAAGGTATCAGGAGTGAAGCATCTTTGTGATGGACTGAAGAGTCCAAACTGTGAACTGGAGACTCTCAGGTCAGTGTTTCAATATATTCACTTCAAATCCTTCTCTGAAGTTTGTGGTTGATGAATTTTCCTGAAAACAGTCTGAAGATGTTTCAGATTGTTGAAAGTGAATAAATCCCTGATCAGCTGAATGCAGGGGTCCAAGATGGAGGACAGAATCCACAGTCCTGCTGTGTGTCTGAATGTAAAGCTGATGTGAAAGTGATGTGAGGCTTCAGCAGTCTGACTTCCACACATCCAGTCAGGATGTTTGTGTTTCCACAGTGTTTGTGCTGCAGTGGAGCCTCAGGAACTCAGAGAGACACATCTGATGGATCATCACTGATCTGATCCACATCTTTTATTCTTTATTCAGATTGGTGGACTGCAGTTTGTCAAAGATCAGCTGTGATTCTCTGGTCTCAGCTCTGAAGTCCAACCCCTCCCATCTGGAACATCTGGACCTGAGCTCCAACGACCTGAAGGATCCAGGAGTGAAACATCTGTGTGGTTTTCTGGAGAGTCCAGACTGCAGCCTGAAGACTCTGAGGTCAGACATCATGTTTTCTTTGTGTGCTGAGATGAATGTGATGTAAAGTTGTGGTGACACTAAGCTGCAGCCATCAGGATGATCTTCTACTGATCCACACTGAGGATCTTCATGCTGACGTCTGGTTTCTTCTTCTCTGTTTAGTCCTTTGACTGAGGCACACAAATGTTGAGCTGCACATTTCAAAGCTCAGTAGAAGAATAAAAATCCTCCAGAGAATCATTGACTGAGAAACTCTGACACAGTAGATCTTCAGCTCATATCTGACCTCATGTTTGTCTTCAGTTCAGATTCAAACCAGGCAGCAGCTCAGGATTATTCTGGACTTTATTTACTGCCAGTGACTTAAATCATGCCTGAAAGGTAGAAACAGTGAAAAGTGTTGATCCCACTTTGTCAGAGTTCAAGGTGACGTCTTCAAACATCTGCTTTTGTTCCAGCAACAGTCCAAAAGCACAGATGTTCAGTTGAGTGAGACAGAAAACACAAAGTGTTGACAGACTGGAACCAGTTTGGTGTTTTACTGGATCAGTGACTCCAACCATGATGAAGAGTTTCTGATGTTCCACTTTCCTCTATCAATGACAGATGATCAATAATTGATTGATTGATTGATTGATTGATTGATTGATTGAGTTTATTTATTTGAGCATTTGTTACAAAAAAATAACTATTAGTCAAAAAGAACTAAAGAAAATAAAACATAACAATTTATACTCAAAGGAGTAGGTAAGAAGTTCATAGAACTTATGTATCTCCTACCCCGTGTACCTTTTAAGTTGGTGTTAACAGTTCAAACATTACATTTTTACAAATACAATTTCTTTTAACAAATTTTAAAATTGCACAGAAATATTTTAGCAAGTATTAAAACAATAGATAAAATGGAAATTTACAGTGTAGCTTATTTATGTTCTTGTAGTTGCTGTTAGCAACGGCACAAACTTTATTTTCAGAGAATTTTGCAGAGAATATTATTCAATAGGATAAGTAAGGATTAGTTCCTGTCTCGTGTTTTATTGCTCTTTTTGTATTTCTATATATTTATGCAGAAGGTCGTCTTTATAGAGAGCTTTGAACTTTACCAAGCTTTCTGCTGTTTTGATGTTGTCATTTAGACTGTTCCATAATTCCACCCCACATCTACTAATAGACTTTTTAGTGTTTTTCTGGAATAGTTTGATTTAAGATCCGTTTCTCGTCTCAGGTTGTATTTCCCGTCTCTAGTTTTGAACATTTGGTGAATATTTGTAGGAAGCAGATTTTGTTTAATTTTAAATAGTAATACATTTGTTTTAAATTGTACAAGATCTTTAAATTTTAATGCTTTTGACTGAAGAAACATTTGAATGATCACGGTATCCTACTGAATGTACAATTCTAATGGCTTTCTTTTGTACTTGAAATAACACTTCTGTATTATTTTTATACGAGTTTCCCCAAGTCTCCACACAGTAGGTTAAATGGGGTATAATAAGAGCACAATAGATGGTATATAGCGCTTTTTTATCAAGGACATATTTAGATTTGTTCATCAAAGCTACAATCTTGGCAGTTTTGGTTTTGATTTTTGTTATGTGTGGTTTCCATGAAAGTTTATGATGTAAAGTGACACCCAGAAATGTGTGCTCATGGACTCTTTCAATGGCAACATTATCGATTTTAATTTGAGTTTGCATATTGACATTGCGTGTTCCAAAGAACATAACTTTTGTTTTAGATATATTTAATGACAATTTGTTTTTGTCAATCCAGCGTTTTAGATTCTACATTTCAGCTGTAATTTCAGTCATAAGTTTTTCAAGATTTTCACCAGAACACAGAATTGTCGTATCATCTGCAAACAGAATAAGCTTAAGTTGTTTTGAGGCTAAGTATAAGTCATTGATATAGAGTAGAAATAGTTTTGGTCCTAGCACCGATCCTTGTGGAACTCCACAAATTATATAATCAAACATGGATCTCTCCTGTCCCCATTGAACACACTGTTTTCAGTTTGTTAAGTAAGACTCTATCCAGGAGAACGCTACTCCTCTTAGTCCATATTTCTGAACTTTTTGCAATAAAATTGTATGATCCATTGTATCAAAGGCTTTTTTAAGTCAATGAAAATTCCTACAGGATGTTTTTTTTTGGTCAATATTTTTTGTTATTTCTTCTGTAAGTTCAATCAGCGCCAAAACAGGTGATCGGTTTTTCGAAAGCCATGTTGGCTGTCATTTAGAATATTGTATTTATTTAAAAATTCATCTAATCTGAAAACTGAGGCAAAATAGAAATAGGCCTGTAATTCATAAATTGGTCCTTTTCACCAGCTTTGTAGATGGGAATAACTTTAGCTAATTTCATGTGATCTGGAAACAAGCCAGTTTTAACTGATAAATGAAAAGATGTGGTATAAAGGTTGTGCAATTTCATGAAAAACATGTTTAATAATAGTTATGTTAAGTTCATCACTATCTGTAGTTTTTTTATTTACACATTTATTCACAATGTTAATAATTTCTGTTCCGTTGGTTTGCATTAGAATAAAAGAATTTGGATTTGTCTGAATGCCTTCGCATACAGGGTCAGAATTTGTTGTGTGTATAGTTGAAGCTAATTCCAAGCCAATGTTTATAAAATATTTATTGAATTCATTTGTGATTTCATCAGGTTTTTCCATTTTTAGACCATTATTTGAGAAGCATTGCGGTAACTTTGAGGTTTTTGGTCTTTTTGAATGACTGTGTTTATAGTGCTCCATAGACCCTTGATATTATTCTTATTCTTTTGTAGTAGAGTACTGTAATATTGCTTTTTGCAGTGCCTCAGTATGTTAGTGAGCTTATTCTTGTATTTTTGTATTTAGTTTCTGCCTTTTCTGTTCTATTCTTCACAAAATAGGAATATAGTTGATTCTTCTTTTTACAAGCATTTTCTACTCCTTGGTCATCCAGGGCAGTGTAGACCTCTTCTGTTTACTATTTACTTTGTGATTGGACAGTGTTGGTCATAGAGATTTTTAAATATATTGAGAAATGAATTATAAGCTGCATTTACATCCGTTTCTTCTAAGAGGGATTTCCAGTTATGGTGTGCTAACTTTTCTTTAAATGAACTCAAGGTTTTTTTCATTTATCATTCTTATATATTTTGTACTAGGTTTTTCTATAATTTAGTTTTTTGTTGTTTTTAGGTTATAGAGAGAGGATCTAACCACTTTCTGTCAAAATTTGATGGATCTATTGTTCTCCGTACATAAATTAGCTTAAATTACCGGACGTCCCAAGTGCAGCAATTTTGAACCATTTAGTGCAGCAAAAAGTGCCTTCTAAGCATGCATTTTATCCCTTCCTCCCATACACACAAATGGGAAAGAGGTGTGACATTTTGTCCAAAAAAGACGCTTTTGTCATCCCTTCTAGCAGACCCGTGGGACAAGTGACCGCATCATAAATTAGCATAAATTACCGGACGTCCCGAGTGTGACAATTTTGAACATTGTTCTTGTATCGTTTTAATATATGGGAATATGAAAATGAGCTCGCTAGAGTCTTCTCTCTTTTTTTTTTTTTTTTGTCCCTTCATGCAGACCCATGGTAGAAAGGACACCGTTATAATTTAACTTGAGAAATCCTTTTTTTTTTTACTACTTCTACTACTACTACTACTACTACTACTACTACTACAACAACAACAACAACTGTGTGCTACTGGTACTTACCGAGATGTCTGTGGAAAGGGGTGTTGATGGAGCGTCGATGATTAGTGAGACGGTTGTGACTATTTTACAAAACTCTGAGTCTGCCCCCGGTCGTCCGACAAAGACCGCGGTGTATGTGCGTCGAACTCAGAAACCACCGTCAGAGTCTTTACACGAGGAATGGTCTTTAAATCCTTATGGAAGTCGTGGTAGTTGGGGCTATGTATTCAAGTATGAGACGGGAGAACTGTGTTTGTACCAACGAGATGAGGGTAAAACACTGGGGAGCGCAACAAAGCAGGTTACGCTATCTTCCACCGACTGGGGAGTGTTGCGGCTGATTAACCCAAAGAGCTGTCCTGCGAAAAAGCGAATGTGTGGTGTTGGATCTTGTTCGGATGAATTTTCTGCAATTTGGTTAACGAAAACCTCGGGCGGTTGTCGTACATACTGTCGCGCCCGTTACACTAGAAGGGGTGGTTTGGTTTGTCATAGTGAGTGCCAGAAGCAGGAGGAAAAGGACAATTTTGTCCTGGAAACTTTCAGCTCAGAGTGCGGAGTTTATCACACTGTGCTGGATCTGCCCACGATGGCGTGGAATGAGAAGATGAGGGAAATGAGTGACAAAATAGACTCACTCTTTCACAGTTGTCGCGATTGGAAGGATACTCTGGTGATGAAAAGAGACCACGCCCCACACGGACGCTCGTTATAAAGAGAGACGCTTTCTTCCAAACGAGACTGAACATTACACCCTCGCTAAGAAAAAATCCGCCGCTAAAAAAGAAAAAACAATGAAGGGGAAAAAACAGAGCAGCCGTGTTCGCAGTTCTGGATGTATGCGCCGACTCGACTTTGGGTCTTTGCAGTTCTCACCTGAATCGCTCGCGGTGCTTACGGAGCTCTCCCTGGAGGCTTCGCCCGAATCGGCCCCGAAGCCTACAGAGCTCTCTTTGATCATCACACCATCGCCATCAGCTACATCTGACTCAGATTCTGACATCCAGACTCCGCCCCGCACCCCGTCATTGGAGACCCTCCCTCAAACCCCGCCCAGCACCCCCACGGCGAATCAGTCAGCTCCACCCTCACCAGGGGAGGGCAGTGAGGGGGATGCGATTGACGGGGCATTGTCAAAGGCCTTCTTTGAGGTGGTAAAAACGGCAGTACTTTATCTCCTCGATTCAGTTCTGTCAGCATTCACGGAAGATTGCTACGGTTGCCAGATCAATCATCCTAGCCAAAAAGAGCACCCATGCCTGGACATCGTTACACACGGTTTCTACCAAGACAACTTTCACATCATCATCCACAAGCTCTACACTCCCAACTTTGTCCCCGCCATCCAGTACCTCTTAACCCTACATAACTTCCCCACGGAGGAGCGACGCATCAGAGCCGCTGCCGGGGATATTTTGTTCGAGCTGACATCACAACCGTACATCAGGCAACCCATCGACCGCATGTACGACGTTGTGACGAAATCCCACAGCACTGTCAGATTTGCGGACCTTGAGACCATGGCCAACATTTGGAAGCACCACAAAAACTAAAGATCTGCGAAAACTTTTGAAGCAATGGGTAATTACGGGGTAAAACTTGTAACCAATTTGGAAAGACACACGACCGTGTTTCGTCTCATAGAACTCTTGAGTCAAGCGATTGAGAACAGAGTTTCAGCCGGTGGAAAATTAAACGTGCAACACGCAGTTAGATCGGCGGACGTTGAGAGACTGGAAGATATGATGGAAAAGGTCAGAACCATCTGTTTTTCTCCACCTTGGTGCAAAATTGTGCGTCGTACCGCTTCTGCCGGCGAACCTGATTTGTCAATTATCTTTGAGGACATTTTAAAAGAACTGGTGAAGGATGTTCTCAAACCCTGGCACATGTTCGCTTTTTATACTTTATTTGTCGATGTCATATGTGAACGTCTGCAAAACAACCACCCTGTAAACATCCGAGTCGAACTGAAAAATTACATTATAGTATCATCCAAGAAGTAGATAACTCTGTCTTAGCTCAGACTTTAGATGTGATAAAATGTGAGTCATAGGTTTTGTGTGTCAAGAAATGTTTTAGTTCAAGAAAAGTTTTCATGTACTGTTGTTTTTTAAAAATAAGTTAGTTGTAGGTTTTGTGTGTCAAGAAAAGTTTTCATGTACCGTTTGTTTTTTTTTAAATAATAAAAAATGTTAGTCGCAAGTTTTCTGCGTCGACTTTTTTTTAATTCTGACGTCACAGATATCTAATAAAGAAGCTCTACACAGTATTTCAAAAAGGGTGACCTAGTCAGGATATCAAAGCTGAGAGGTGTGTTTGACAAAAAATACGAACAGAGTTTTACCGACGAAGTGTTTACAGTGTCTGAAGCGTTGCCGCGCATTCCTCCGATGTATAAATTGGAAGACTACGACGGAGAACCCAAAAGGTAAAAATGGGCAAAGACAGAGTCTACCACGTAGAGAAGATTCTGAAAGAACGTACTGTAAAGGGTGAAAAACAAGTTTTTGTACGGTGGAAAAACTGGCCCGAAAAATTCAACAGTTGGGTCAAGGCCTCTGATTTAAAAAATGTATAAGAACGAACGCGTGCACGTCACAACCATCATTCCATCATGGATCAACTGAGCAGCGAGGGGTTCTACATCACATTACCCTCCAACGCCAGCGCAGACGTGTTTAAGAATAACACCAGTTCTTCTTATCACGTTGATTTGGCCCAGCACCTAGATTTAGAGGGTCCCTGGCAGGTGGCTTTAACGGAGATTTCGTATCCTCATACCTGGTTTAATGTTCCTATCGAAACGGGGTACTTTGAGTGGAGGGAGAAACCTAAAGGAGCCGAGAGCGAGGTACGTCGTCAAAAGATTAGAGGGGGATACTACTCAAACTTGAATCAGCTGACGGCTGAAATGAACGCTTTTTTTAAAAAAATAGGAGCCGAGATGGTCTTAAGCACCATTCAAAAAAGATATGAATTTCAAGCAGGAGGACAGTACCATCTGCGTTTTTTCCCTCCTTTGGCTTATATGTTGGGGATGAAACCAGGGGAGTGGTTTACCTTTGAGGAAAGGATGGCTCCCTACCCGGCGGATATAAAAGCGGGGCAGTATCACCTCTACTGCTATAGTGACGTGGTGCATCATCAGGTGGTAGGTGACGCTTACGCTCCGCTCCTGAGAATTTTGGACGTTAAAGGAACTTTTGGTGACATCGTCACCCAGTATTTTAACCCTGCCTACTATCTACCGGTAGCCAAGAACCACACTGAGAGCATTCTCATACAGATTAAATCAGACCAAAACCTCCCCATCAATTTCACTTTTGGCAAGACCGTCGTCAAATTGCATTTTAAACCCGTTCCATCTCAACGCTCTTTGTGAGAAAAAAAATGGCTATGTTGAGAGAAGATCCTCACCGTTTTGTGAGTTATTATGAAAATCAAGTAGGAGGTACTCTCCCAGGTTTCTACGGGTCTCCTGTCATGTACGGGAGAGGTATAGGCTCTATATTTTCAAAACTGTTTCGTTTTGTGGCCCCTCTGGTAAAGAAAGGTTTTAGCATAGCTAAACCTCACCTGGCTTCGGCTGCTAAAAACATAGCCTCTGATGTGCTAAGCCACGCCGTTAATAAAGTACAAGGCCATCGAGAGGACGTCCAGGGAGGTTCAGGAGGTATCATGGTCTTGTCACGCAGGCTGCAAAGGCGACCTCCGGGGCGACGGCTCTCAACATCCTCTAATAAACGCCAGCGCAGTAAAAAGAGGAAATCAGTCGGTAGAAGCGGGCATGCGAAGAGGAAGTCTGTGCAGGACACGGATATATTTTAAACGGCTGAAAAAAAAAAAGAAAAATGGCTCTAATACATTACAAATCTCCAGAGTGCACCCTCGCAGAGCTGGATTTATTTTCAGCACCGATGACACAACTCACTATCGAAGACAAAATCTACACAGAAATCTCCCCCATCTCAGCCGTTACCGACGGGGGACCCATAGAGTTTTTTATCCCCGGAGACGGCGAGAAGTATCTTGACCTGAATGATACTTTACTACACGTTCGTGCTAAAATTACAAACTTGAACGGTTCTAATTTGGCTAATGACGCCGCTGTGGGTCTCATCAACTACCCCCTGAACACCATTTTCGATCAATGCAACGTTATTCTGGGGGATGGATTGATCTCACAGTCCAGCGCCACACAGCCCTACCGCGCCATCATCGAGGCTCTACTCAACTTTTCAGAAGACACCCTCAAGAGTCAGTTTAGCGCCGGTCTTTTTTACAAAGATACCGCCGGTGCTGTGGACTCTATAGTGACCGTGAACGGTCCTAATAGGGGGCTATGTAAGAGAGCCGGTTTCACCGCCAATTCCTCCGAAGTACACCTATTCGGCCCTCTCCACGGGGACATATTTTTTTCAGAGAGACTCCTTTTAAACTCTGTTGATTTGAGAATTAAATTGACCCGCGCCAGCGATGCATTTTGCTTCATGGGGGCTGAGAACTCCACCTTCCGTCTGAAAATATTAGGGCCCTCTTTGTTTGTTAAAAAAGTGTCTGTGTCCCCAGCGGTACGTCTGGGACATGCGGCAGCCCTGATGAAAGGTAACGCTCTGTACCCCCTGTCGCGCGTTAACGTGAAAACATACTCCATCCCCGAAAACTGTAGAATATGTACGCAGGAAAACCTCTTCCTGGGCACTATGCCTAAATATGTGGTTCTGGGCATGGTGCATCACAAGGCTTTTACAGGGAAAAGAAACCTGTCACCCTTCCATTTTCGCCACAACAACGTTGAATATCTGGCCCTGTGTCAGGACGGCAGACAAATTCCGGCCAAGGCCTTCCAGCCCCAATTTAAAAACGGGTTAGCTGTGAGAGAGTTTTACAACATGTACCTGGCCACCGGGAGACATCTTAAAGATTTACCCCTGGGTATAGACCGTGAGGAATTTAACAACGGATACTCGCTGTCTGTGTTTAATCTCAACCCCGCCGGCGATAACGACGCCCTGTCCACGGTCTCAAACGGCAGTTTAAGACTGGAGATGAGATTCAGAGAACCGCTTCCCGCCACTACCACGTTAATCATCTACGCCTGTTACGACTCTGTTCTTGAAATAAATTCTAAAAGAGAAGTTTTGGTGGATTATTACTAAACCATGGACAATCTCCAGCTGGAGAATCTTTTGCATCGTCTGCTGGGAGACGTATTTTGCGGCGTGTGGGCCTCTGACCAAGTCTCTCTGCTGAAGCAAACCTTCAAACCTCCGGCTTGTTTTATCGTCAACACACACCCGGGGCACATGCCTGGGGAGCACTGGTTGGCTGTAACTTTGGAAAAGAAAAATTAAGCCACCTTTTTTGACTCTTTTGGATTCCTTCCCGACTTTGTTCACTACCCTCCGACCATTTTAAGGTTTTTGGATGACCGTTCTCAAAACATCAGGTATCACACCGGTCAAACCCCCTGTCGAACGTTTGCGGTCAACACTGCGTTTTTTATCTCTGCCAAAGGGCCTGCGGATTATCTTTTGAACAAGCGTTGTCTTTGTACGGCGATGATGTGATAAAAAATGACCTGAAAGTGTACAGCTTTGTGAAAAAATATCAACGTTGTATTAGAAATGAATCCGGCTGCTCCCCAGAACAGGGGAGTTGCTCTTTACAGCTGTTTGGAGAATGCTATACTTTTTAAAATACTTTTTGTGATTTGTTTCTTTATGATGTCATCTTGTCATGTCTTAAAAATTTCTTCTTGTTAGTTGTTGGAAAAAAAAACACTGTACGCTTAAAATAAGATGAATAAACGCTTTATTGATGAAAGACAAAAAAAAAAGTGTGTTTACAATTATTTATCATGACATGCTAATCCAACGTGGGGATAGAGTGACTTGTTTTCTGTTTCTGCGCAATCTAGTCTGTGGTCCAAAATCTCTCAAACCCTCTTCTTGTTCTTCACCCCTCTCCTGAGGCACGGTCCAACGCGTGGATAGAATGATTTGTTTTCTGCGGGTCGCGACGGGTGTGCCGTAACGATTTTCAAAACTCTGCAACCCGCCCTGTTTGAGGGACTGATATTGATCGCGTGCACGGGGGTTTTTCACAGAGGATAATGGAATGTTTAGTTCGGACAGAGTGTTTAAAAATTGTGACCAGCCGGTCGGTGGTAAAGTTTGGGGTTTTTTGTAAGACGATGAGAGATGTTTAAATAAATCAATCATATGAGACCCGGTTCCAACATTTCCCTTATGAAGAAATTCCCCCTTTGAATTCCATCCACTGTCACTGTCGGATAATTTGGTCAAGATGTAGTTGGCGTTTCTGCGATCTCGCGAGGTAGGGCTTTTCAAAACATCGTCGGCCGTATCGTCAAATCCTCTGGCGGAAGGAGAAGATGTCCGAGCGTCGGTGTCTCGGGGGTCTGTCTCCCCAGTCTGATCCTGCAGCATGAGAGTCACCCGTCTCTGGTCTTTCCGGTCCTGTTTCATGAGGGTCAGATATCTTTGTAACAAGGCGTTGTATTTTTTAATTTTTTCATAAGAACTCAGTCCAGGCTCTTGTAATACAGCCCTCATTCTATCATCCAGATCATCCTCCGCGGTCTCGTTGATCGTAGGACCGGGGCCGGGATGAGTGAGATGATTTAACTGATGCGGGGAGATGAGAAACATTTTCTGCGCCTTCTTTAGAGTCATTTTCTCTGAAGGAGCCCTCCTACCAGGTTTCCGATGATAGGTACGGCGGCTGAGAGCAGGGGTAAAAGAAAACCTCCAGACTGCTTTTTTAAAGCCAGGTGTTTATGCTTTAAACCGACTCTCTTATTTGCCAGCAGTTTAATAATTTTTTTCTGCCTTTTCAATTTTTTAAATTGTGCAGGGGATAGAGGGATGTTTCCCTTCAAAAGATTTAAAGCAATCTCACACAGCGCTTGAATAAGGTCCAGAGAACTGTGAATGAGAATGTCTTTACGCTTCATTGGCGAAGTGTGGTACAGAGCCCTGAGTAAGGGTGCGTTCCGTTTTATACGGGCCGACATGTTGATCTAAGACGCTGTTTTGGGAACATAAACGGTCGGCCACTGGTGAGGAAGTACACCGGTCCTCAGTCTGTATCGTTCTGGACACGTAGGTGTGAGGTCGACCAATAAATACCCGTAAGGTTCTTTAGTAGCGTCTTCAAAGCTCTCTAAAAAAAACGCCTTCTGTGAAGAGAACATTTGATGAGCTAATATGTTTATCTGCAGCTTATCCAGGGGGTTTTTAAACATGATGAGATAATTGCTGTTCAAACTGATGGTGCGACTGAATTTGCCTCTGTGAAACACATTTTGAGTTAGCATGATAACACTCATGAGCTTATGGTGGCATAGCTGGGTGAAGACTTTAACGACCTCGGGATGGTCGGAAGCTTGAAAAATGACATCGTCCAGAATGACCAAATGTGTTTTATCGGGCGGAAAACAGTTTTCATCTTCAAAAGAATCAGGTAGTGCTTCAACAAATTTAATGTTTTTATTCATCTTTTGCAGTACATCATACATGGGCTGAAAAGAAGTGTAAATCCAGACAATGTTTTCGGGTACCCTGTTCATCACATGTTCACAGTGTTCCAGTACATTTTTAACAAAATATGTCTTTCCACAACCGGAGGGTCCAACAATCAAACATGAAAAAGGAAAAATGAACCTCGGTTCGAAATCAGTTTCCTCCGTAACAGCGAGGTGTGACATTTTTCAGTAACCAAAAGGCAAAGATGTTCCGTCAGCGAGGAGGCGTCGTTTGTCATACACCACCCTAAACTTTTTCTGAAATGTCATGTTCTTTAACACAAACCCGCTTTTATAGCGCACAATGTTGTGCTGCGGCGTTTCAATCACCCTCTGCTGTGAATTGTGTTGAAAACCCTCCACCAGCTCTCTGATGCTGTCAAAGTTTACACGCTCACAGCATTCAAGCGTCTGAGTAATACCTTTGACGCGCACGACCGTTTTTTTTTTATTTTTGGTTTGGTAAGCGTAGCTTTTGGGACCGGCGGCCACAAACTCCTGAATGCTGTCACCCTCCAACTCGTCCATTAAGTCCCCCAGATAATTTTCCAACTCTAGAGGCCTCTCGCCCTCCTTGACCACGTAAATCAGGCTGTCTGTGTCGATGTAGAGAACCCTCTCCTGCAGCTTTTCTAGATAGCTGTACAACTTTAGTCGAGCGTGCGCTGTGGTGAATGCGGCTACAAAGACATTACTCCGTTTACCCGGAGGTTGAATGCAGCGCTCGGTGTATTTCCATTGGAGTAAAGCTCTCTTGTTGTCAAGGATTTGAAAGGACTCTACTTTGTATTTACCCGAAAACAGATAGTTGAAAAATTGTTCGGGTTCTGTGACGATGCAAGTCTGAAGCAGATTATGCCTCTGTGCAAATTTCGCCCAGAGGCTGTTGAGACATAGTTTAGCCACCTGTCTTTTCACAGGGTTTTTCTCAATTTTGGTTGGGTCCAATAGAATGTTTTGATGAGCCTGATAGTCCCTGATGTATTTCTCCCTGCCGACCTCATCTGTGGCCTCAGGAAGATACCCCGAAGCTTCCTGCTTTCCCTTCAGAAACGTGTGTATGTAGTCCACAAACACCCTGTCGCTACTCTCTGGAAAGTGCCATACCTCCGTTACCCGACCGACTCTGTACCCCAGCTCCAAGGCTTTGTGAAACTCCACACTCACCCACACCCCCGTTAACGCTCTGGCCTCATCATCGTGATGACAGGGGCCCTCTTGATGGTTATTTTCTGCGCAGGTGCTGCAAAGTTTGAAGACCAGTTTACCGTTTGAGGTTTTGTAAGGTAAAACGGGGAAAAAGAGCCCGCGTGGTGGGTAGACGGTGGCTCGGATGAAACCAAAGTACTCTCTAAGATCACCAAAATCTTTGTAGATGATGGTTGGGTGACCTAGCGGGTAAGAACACGTGCTGTTAACAAATGGATACAGAGAGGTCACGTCAGCGTAGTAAATAGTTTCTCCTTGCCCGGCCGTGTGTCTCAACTTTAGAGCGCACGTTCTAAAGTTGAGACGCAAAGCTCTTTCCCCCTGTAAAGAGCTTTGCGTGGGGAAAGAGGCTTGGGGAAATTAAAAACCTTGAGAAACTCTTTTACCTCCGCACATGATTTTTTTATCTCATCCCACTCGTGTTCTCTCATGACACTAACGCGGACCCCGTGTTCAGATTCCAACCTGCGTACTCTCTCCTCCCTGGCTACATGCAGTTCCCCGAAGGAAACGCCTCTGAAAGGACAGGTCTCAGTGGGGGAGAAACAACTGGGACACCCGTGGTAAAAGCAACGGTGAAACTCCCAAACACATTTTACGCCATGAACCTCTGCGTAACCGTCTACAAAAAAAGACCCGAGTTGTTTTTCTCCAGAGTTGAGGGAGTGCTGGATAAAGATTTTCTGAACCACTGAATGGAGGCCTCTGAGAATCTTTTACACTTCCCTCTGTACTCATAAGGGCATGGTATGGCGAGAGTATTGGGTCGCAGAAATTTGGTGAGAAACACCTTCATGCAGGCTGAGGCGATGGTGACGGAACTGAAAGGGTCCACCCCCGTCTCGCTGAGAAACTGTTCTCTGAATCGGACGCAGGCCTTGGACAGAATGTCGTCATTTTTACAGTAACGCACAGCCTCCTCCCTAAAGTTGAAGGTGCCGCGACTGACTTGACCGTACCACTCGAAAAACTCTTTCTGTTCAGACCGCGACATGCATTCTATGCCGTATTCGGTCGGTGGAGGATAGACTCCCACATACCAGAGACGCTTCTTTGAGCTGAATCCGTGTGGAAAATACCCCTTGATCTGGTCTGTGAATCCCAGAGCCTTTGGCATAGCACCGAGTCGCATGGTGAGATGAAGGCCAGAACAACGGAGACGTGGTCTAACACGTTTTCACCTACCACCTCCAGCTGAATGATGTCGTTGCGTCTAGCATGTAATTCAGCCTCTCGAGATAACCCGTGAATGATACCCATCACATCGAGATAAAACTGTGCAAGATTTGGTTCATCACCGGGTTCAGGGACCTTCAGAGATCGCCTCATGACCACTGTGTTGAAGCGGTCGTGTGATGTAGATCTGGTCTCACCGTCCTCCAAACCGCTACCTCGCTGACTTTGTGACTCTTCTGAAGAAGAGGCCGGCGGCAAAACAATTTCTGCAAAATCATTTTGAGGCTCCGTCAGATGGGCTAAATTCTGAAGAGCGAGTTCGATCGGTCTCAGAGGATCGTCTAGAGAGGTGTTTTGTGGTTCTTTTTACTTCATTCATCTGTAAATTATTTCTTACATATAATGCAACTCCTCCTCTCGTTTTGTTTTTTCTATTTTGTGTAAACATTTCATATCCTTCCATTATAAACTCATATTTGTCATCTTGTATCCATGTTTCTGTAATTGCTATCACATCAAAAGGCCTTATAAATTTACTGAGAAACTCTCTTAAACCATCATATTTTGCATTTAGACTACAGCAATTTAAGTGAATAATCGACAGTGCGTCATTTTGAACTATTGGAATTTCATTATACTGGTAATATTTGCATATATTATTCATATTTCCAAAAAAATTGCATCAGGGTCAACATTATATAAAAAGTTTTGGTCAACATAAACAGGGATATCAGGTTCAGAATTTGGATTTATATCATCATCATGTAATTCATCTTCGGATGTTGTTGTGTCATGAACATCTGTCATTCTGTATAGTTAGAAAATGTCTTTGTGCATTGTGTTACCTTTTCTGTTTATGAGAATTTGTCCAAGTCACACACGTCCCTTATGCACAAAACTCTGGCCTCTTCTGGTGAGCCGCTGAGTTTGATGAATACTTTGCAATTTGAGGTCCATGTGGCTTGAATTTTATGTTGTTTTTGTAGAATACGCGCTTGCCTTGTAATGTCTGCGTTTTTTTTAGTTAAGTGTTCATTGATGTACATGTTTGTTCCCTTCAGCTTTTTCCCCTCTTTGAGCACTGCTGTTTTTTGTTTTCTGTTGACAAATCTGATGATCACTGCAGTTGGACGTTTGTCTCTCTTCGGGAGCGGATGGAAGGCTTCAGTGTCTTTTGTATCCACAGTAATACCTTTGGTGTTAAGAAAACTCACCTCCTGCTGTTCCGCTGACTCCTGGTCCATCTCTGTGGTTCTCCTGTGGCTGTAGACGCCGCCTTCGCGTAAGATTGTGGCTTAATTATTATGCCAGTAACGATCAGGTCATTTAGCCTGCTGTACTGCTCCAGATCCGAGACACGATTTTCCAGTGCACTTATTCGTTTGTCTTTCTCTTGGTTTTGTGTCTTTAATTCCTTAATTTCAGCCATAAGGGTCATTATTGTTTTTTGTTGATTTGCGATAGTGTCCGTTTGCTCCAAAACTTTGCAGAGCCATTTCTTTATTTCCTCCAGTTCATCCTCCAATCCCGTCGCTGTCTTCTGGGGGGGCATCTTTGTTTGCAGGACTGTCCGGGCATCCAGCGCCCACAGGAATCACCGAGTTGTCTTTCTCTTTGAAGCAGCAGCAATGATCCAGCAAAAGTCCAGTCCCGTGTCCGATGACCCCAAATCCATCCGCTGTATGATCCATGTAGTTGGCCCTTTAGTTGAACCACCCTCGGCTAAAGCCGGGGTAGTCGGGGTCCAAGCCCCAGGCTAACGGCTAGCCAACTAGCCGGCTTAGCTGTAACTGTGTCTCTGTTGACAGTAAGATCCACCGAAACCTTCACTGGGAAAGTTGTGACCATAAGCCAGTGCGTTAAAAGTAAGCACTATAAAACACAGTCACGAATGACTCCAATGTTTTATGTTTTTCAAAGTTTTCCCTTTAGCGTGAGCAGCCCACACTCATCACCAGGAAGTCCAAGAATCGGCACCATTTTCGGATTTTATCAATAATGAGATAATGTGAATGTAGAGTCCTGATTGACATACATTGTGAAGCTTCTTCAGCTCTTAACACATGATGGACCTCTGGATGGTTTCAACAAGGAACTCTGTCTCCTCAACTCACATCTTTTATTCTTTATTCAGATTGGAGCGCTGCAGGTTGTCAGAGATCAGCTGTGATTCTCTGGTCTCAGCTCTGAAGTCCAACCCCTCCCATCTGGAACATCTGGACCTGAGTGAGAACGACCTTTATGATCCAGGAGTGAAACATCTGTGTGGTTTTCTGGAGAATCCAGAATGCAGCCTGCAGACTCTGAGGTCAGTTCACTGACTGTCTGTTACTGTTGTAGATCTGATGTGTTTAATGACGACTGAAGCTCATCTATGTTCCAACAGAACTTCCATCCATGAAGCTGTAAATCTGCTCTGGGCCACATTTTCTGTTTGTGTCCTAAATTCAGTTTGTTCAGACCAAAGTGGAGTGTTTGTATCAGGAAGTGTAGAAAATGTTCCTGTTGGTTGTTGAAGGAAATGAATGTTTGTAATTAGAGCTGAAGAGTCACATGTGGATCCAGAAGATCCTCTGAACTCAGATCAGTTAGAAGAGACTAAGTTTACTGAGAGAAGCAGAAATATTTCTTTGATTTGTTCAGTTCAATGTGATTTGACTGATCATGTCTGATCACTGATATTGATCCTAAACACACAAACACACTGACACATGCAGACAGATGAAGGCAGACCTGCAGGTGAAGAACACATCTGATGGATCATCACTGATCTGATCTACATCTTTTATTCTTTATTCAGATTGGAGGAATGCAGGTTGTCAGAGATCAGCTGTGATTCTCTGGTCTCAGCTCTGAAGTCCAACCCCTCCCATCTGGAACATCTGGACCTGAGCTGGAACAAGCTGAAGGATCCAGGAGTGAAACATCTGTATGGTTTTGTGGAGAGTCCAGACTGCAGCCTGAAGACTCTGAGGTCAGACATCATGTTTAGTTTGTGTGCTGAGATGAATGTGATGTAAAGTTGTGGTGACACTAAGCTGCAGCCATCAGGCTGATCTTCTACTGATCCACACTGAGGATCTTCATGCTGACGTCTGTTTACACACACAAGGCAGATTTGTTTGTATTTATAGCACAATTCATACTCAGGGCAATTCACAGTGCTTCAGAAAACGGAAAAGAGAAAAGTTAAAAACAGACAATTACAATTAAACCATAATCAATAAAACATGAATAACCATCAGTTAGAATAGTAAAAGAGAAGAGAGCAGACAGGACACCTTCAGTTGTTCTATGATCAGCTAAACTAAACGTCTTCAGCCTGGACTTAAACTCTGTCAGAGTAGAGGCCTGTCTCACGTCATCAGGACGACTGGTCCACAGTTTACCTTCATGGAACTGAAATGCAGCTTCACCATGTTTAGTTCTGACTCTGGGATCCAGCAGAAGACCTGGTCCCTGAGGTTCTCAAGGTCTGAGATGGTTCATATGGGACCAACATGTCAGAGATGTACTGTGGTGCTGGACCATGGAGGGACTTATACACAAGCAGAGCTGCTTTAAAGTCTGTTCTCTGAGCGACAGGAAGCTGTGCAGAGACCTGGACCAGGACTAATGTGGACCTACTTCCTGGTTCTAGTCAGGACCCAGCAGCAGAGTTCTGAATGTCCTGCAGCTGTCTAGAGAGTCCAGTGAGAAGCCGTTACAGTAGTCTAACCTGCTGGAGATAAATGCTTGGATAAGTCTCTCCAGGTCTGGTTTAGACAGTAAACCTTTGATTCTAGCTGTGTTTCTGAGACGGTTAAAGGCTGATGATGTTATTGATTTAATGGGACTGTTAAAGTTTAGGTCTGAGTCCGTTGTTACTCCTAGACTTCTAACCTGATTTATAGGTTTTAAAGTCAGAGAGTCAAGATGACTCCTGACTCTTTCTCTTGGTTTTAGTGGGCCAAAGACAACGACCTCAGTCTGGTCTGAATTTAGTTTGAGGAAGTTGTTTTACATCCACACAGTGACCTGTTGGAGGCAGTGACAGAGTGAGTCCACAGACCCATGTCCACCTGCTGTCAGCCAGATGTAAATCTGAGTGTCGTCTGCATAGTTGTGATAGGACACATTATTACTGCATATTAACTGGCCGAGGGGCAGCATGGAAAGACTGAACAAGAGGGGTTCCAGGATGGACGCTTGGGGGACCCCACAGGTCATTGCCATCTGGTCTTTTCTGATTTGAACAAAGTACTTCCTGTCCTCCAGATAGGACTTGAACCATGACCAGAGATGCCCACCCAGTCCTCTAACCTCTGCAACAGGATCACATGATGGACTGTGTCAAACGCAGCACTCAGATCCAGCAGGACTAAGACTGAGACTTTACCTACGTCAGTGTTCAGACGAATGTCATTTGTCACCTTGGTGAGAGCAGTCTCAGTGCTGTGATGGGCCTGAAACCTGATTGGAGATCATCAGAGCAGTTGTTCAGTCCACACAAGATTATTCAGTCTGTCCATGAGTCTGACTGAATCGTCATTGAACCATCAGAGTTTCCAGTGTTTGTCATGAGTTCAGTCTAAAATCTGACACCAGTGTTTATAATCTGATGGGACCAATGAACACCAGTGGACATTTTACATGGACTCTTAGTTCTCATGAGAGGTTTTTAATGTGCTGCTGCTCCAAATGTAGTAGTGATGCATCAGAATCCATGCTGGTGCTCATCACTGACACATGCCAGATTGTGATGGTCAGAAAAATCCACTTCTATATGAAAATAAATGTTTAATTTCATTCAAACAGCTGTGGCATCATGAACACAGGCTGGTATTTAAAGGGTTCAGATCCATCAATGTCAAGGTTCTACTGATGAATATATGACTAGTGACAAAGTCAAGTTCATTTCCTTTAATGTCAGTGACAACAACTAGAATAATAAAGGTTAAAATCCTGAGAATGAATGAATCTGTGGAGGTTATGATCAGGACTGATGTAGGCTAAAGAGACCAGTCACTGGAAGTGGAAATGATATTAATGTAGAACATTGGTTGGGATTATTGTTGATGTGGACGTTGGTGTCCTTCAGATCCTCAGAGTAATTTTTTAAATGGACTCAGGTTTAGAAAACAGTGTGAAGACGTCACCTTGTCCTCTGAACACTGATGGACACTTTTCTCTATCAATGACAGATGATCAATAATGAGATGATGTGAATGTAGAGTCCTGATTGAAATGTGTCCATGGTTCCAGAACATGAAGATCTTCCAGAGTCTGGAGCCTCGTCTTGTCCTGGTTTCCTTCTGCTGTGTTTCTGTGACTCTGAGCAGGAAGTGAAATAAATGTCAGAGTGTTTTTCCTGGTGTTTGTTGCTCAGCATCAGTTTGTATGGATGGAGCCGCTGGTGGAGCTGCAGAGTTTCAGAGCTGAAGTCACTCCGTGTTGATTGGAGCAGCAGCATGTTGTCATTAATATGAATGAGAGCTCTTCTTCTCTGGTTCTGTTGGACTGTTGGAAGCTGCTTCCTGTTGGCTTCAGCTGTTTGGAGTTTCCATTTGATCAACTTGTACATTGTGAAGCTTCTTCAGCTCTGAACACATGATGGACCTCTGGATGGTTTCAACAAGGAACTCTGTCTCCTCAACTCACATCTTTTATTCTTTATTCAGATTGTTGGGCTGCTGGTTGTCAAAGATCAGCTGTGATTCTCTGGTCTCAGCTCTGAAGTCCAACCCCTCCCATCTGAAACATCTGGACCTGAGTTACAACGACCTGAAGGATCCAGGAGTGAAACATCTGTGTGGTTTTCTGGAGAGTCCAGACTGCAGCCTGAAGACTCTGGGGTCAGTTCACTGACTGTCTGTTACTGTTGTAGATCTGATGTGTTTAATGACTACTGAAGCTCATCTATGTTCCAACAGAACTTCCATCCATGAAGCTGTAAATCTGCTCTGGGCCACATTTTCTGTTTGTGTCCTACATTCAGTTTGTTGAGACCAAAGTGGAGTGTTTGTATCAGGAAGTGTAGAAAATGTTCCTGTTGGTTGTTGAAGGAAATGAATGTTTGTAATTATAGCTGAAGAGTCACATGTGGATCCAGAAGATCCTCTGAACTCAGATCAGTTAGAAGAGACTAAGTTTAATGAGAGAAGCAGAAATATTTCTTTGGTTTGTTCAGTTCAATGTGATTTGACTGATCATGTCTGATCACTGATATTGATCCTAAACACACAAACACACTGACACATGCAGACAGATGAAGGCAGACCTGCAGGTGAAGAACACATCTAATGGATCATCACTGATCTGATCTACATCTTTTATTCTTTATTCAGATTAAGGGGCTGCAGTTTGTCAAAGATCAGCTGTGATTCTCTGGTCTCAGCTCTGAAGTCCAACCCCTCCCATCTGGAACATCTGGACCTGAGTTCCAACCACCTGAAGGGTTCATCAGTGAAACATCTGGAGGATCTTGTGAAGAGTCCAGACTGCAGCCTGAAGACTCTGAGGTCAGTAGAAGGTTCCAGTCAGTCAGTTTTCTACTAAACAGTCAGTATCAGAGCAAAGATCCAGTGTCTCCTGTAAACCTGCAGCTTCTCAGTGAAGCTGTGAAGCAGAATGGAGACAGACTCCAGGACTGGACAGGAACACAGAGACAGCAGTCAGCCAATCAGAGGAGCCACAAGCTGGTTGTCATCATGTGTTTGAGTGGATGTGAAGCCCACTGTTGTTGTTGTGTTGATGTGTTGAGGACATGAAGCTGATTCCAGCTGACAGCCTTCCAGATGTGCACAGACAGTGGTCCTCCTCCATCAGAGTGTCCATCACATCTGATCTCTCTGTTTGTTGTCTCATGCTGATCAAACTCATTGATCTCCTCTGTTCTTTCTTCTTCTCTCTGCAGATGGAAGTGATGCTGATCAGGACGGTGTTTGTTCTGAGAGGATGAAGTGTGTCCTGATGATTCAGAGGTTGAAGCAGCAGCAGCTGGTGTGTAGAGACTCTGACTGGTCCCTGTTACTGGGAGGTGGACTGGGAACCAGTGTGAAGTGTGTTAAGGTTAGAAGAGAAAGACGAGAGTTAGATGAAATAGCAGGAGACAAAACAGCAGGAGACAAAACACCTGGAGACAAAACAGCTGGAGACCAAACAGCTGGAGACCAAACAGCTGGAGACCAAACAGCTGGAGACAAAACAGCTGGAGACAAAACAGCTGGAGACCCAGTAGCTGACTTTGATGTCAGCAGTGGTGGGTACGGCCACCCTTGCCAACCTCCCCTGATAAAAACGCAAACATTAGTAAGACTGAACGACTAAAAAGACGATGTGGTCCCTGTATTTATGACATACGTACCTGTCAATGGCAGGGAACACACACATACACGAGGAGGGAGGAAGGAGCCCATGCAGCTGGACACTTTCCCTGTGACCACATAGACTTTAGCTCGCTAGTAGCAATCACAGAAAACGCTGTGAAGGAGAGGACACCTGTCTTCTGCTGCAGGTGAACCTGCACATGGACGTGACGCAGATAGTCTGCACTTACATAGCGCTGTTCTACCTTAGTGGTACGCAAAGTGCTTCACCATGTGTTTGTACGGTGGCCCAGAAGGGTCAACACAACCGCAAAAGCCACAATGGACTTTAACCCTCAATGGAAGTGAGCAGTGGTCGAAAGAACAGGCTTTGTTTCTGGGGGACAATATTTTCTGACAGACTATTTTGATTACAGGAGAGTTTAAGGAGACGTCAGTAAAACACTGCTGCTCGATGTCCGGAAGCAAAGCCTGTTTGTCCAATCGCTGCGCACTCCCATTGTGGGTTGCGTGCTATATTTTATTTGAACATGTTTAATGCCGTCATCACCTGTAATGTCATCTTAAAGTTTTACATGACGTCAGCGTCCGTCAGCAGATGTTAAATACACAAACAAATAGTTCAGCTTTTGTAGATGCAAATGTCCTCATCTCTGACCCACTTTAGAGGACATTTGAAGCTTGATGTCTTTTCCTCCGGTAGTGAATCAGCCCCAAACACAGAATCATGGCTCCCACAAGCAAAGCACAGACTCCACCTGCTAGAAAGCTCTTTGTAGACCGATCCGAGGACGAGTCTGAAACAGAAAACAGATATCTGGTATGCAAAGTCCACAAAAGACTAAACACTTCATATGAAATGCTTCAAAATCCTCACCCCAGTTCTGGATCCTGGGCTCGCTGAGGCTGACGTGCTCCACCATGCAGCTGACCCAGTCCTGTCGGCCAGGCGTGTAGTCCAGGTAAAAGTGAACCTGGTAGGTCCAGTCCCCGTTCGTCATCACCTCACTCACGCTCACGTCCTGCGTCACTTCCTGTCCGTTCCGACGCCACGTCACTTGGATGTGTTTGGGGTGGAAGTCATAAGCGCTGCACATCAGCACGGTGTCGCGACTGGAGCTGTGGTCCACCTCCTGCAGGCTGACGCTGGGCTGGGCTGAGATCAGACAGGGGAATTCATGAATTATATCTATAGGTACAGTTTGGTAGTAAACCTACTGGCATGAAGCAAACACTGCAGCAATGATTAAACAACATGGATTATTTATTCTACTTTTTTAGGTTGTTCTTCCTTCAGCGGGAGTTTGTTTAAACATTTATGCAAACCTGAAACTGAATAATAGCAGAAAAAAACATCAGTGTGAACTTAAAACTTGGAAATGACCAGTTAGCTGATAGATCTGGTTAAACTTGACTAATTAGTTCCACACTACTTCCTACTTTGCATGAAGGATGCAGTCCTTCACTGTTGACGAGGGAGGGTTCATTTGAATGTGCAACTCCTATTCTAGTCCACTAGATGTCGTTGTTGACCTTTTAAACAGTACAGAGATGCTCCAAGGCCAGAGAACCCTGAACACTATCACCAAACATGGACAAAAGTTGACTCTCAGCACTCATTGAGATAGAAACCTGGTCCTGTTAGTCTGATAAAACTGCCAAGATGGCTGCTGAGAGGGGAGACTTTCCTAGAAGGTCTTTGGTACTGACTTCTTTATGCCAGGGTTTTGTCTCTGTCAGAATTTGTTTACTGGATTCCCAACTCAGACCAAAAACTTTATGGTGTCAGTGACTAAAAAAAACATCCAACAGTGGAGAAAAGTGGCACAACATCTTCTTTCTAAGTCACTGAGATGCTCAACTTCATCATGTCTTCTCCATCCACCATCAGAACAAGCCAACAATACTTCACTGTGTGATGTCAAGGACTCAGTTTGACGTCTCACTCAAAGCTTTCCTGAATCCCAACAACAGGGAGCCTGACTCAAGGGTTTCTCCTCCACACTGTTTGCTCCACTGGGTTAACTGTATGTTCAGAAATGTCTCTTCATGCTGTCGATATGCAAACCTGTGCTGTGACGTACACTGTAAAAATGAAGAAGTTATAAAAACTCAGAATTTAAAGTTTTCATTAATATGAAACTCAAGTTCTACAAACAAATTATTATTTGTTGGAACAACTACTGATGAGTTTTCTTCAAAGTTTAATAATTTGAGTTGGCCACAAAACTCAAAAATCTAGTTGCCTTGAAATTTTGAGTGTCCCTAACTTTTTCATTTTTACAGTTGGGTGCACAAGAAAACCCTAGTTGGCAGAACTTTTGTCCAAACTTAATAAACTTAGTAAAGTCAAGTTTGGTTGTCAAAAGTTGAGAAATCTCTTGCATCAAG
Source organism: Dascyllus trimaculatus (assembly GCA_024666655.1). Taxonomy (NCBI): domain Eukaryota; kingdom Metazoa; phylum Chordata; class Actinopteri; family Pomacentridae; genus Dascyllus; species Dascyllus trimaculatus. The sequence continues at coordinate 43,771 of JAMOIN010000127.1, forward strand.
TTGCCTTGATAGTTTGAGTTTAGATGGCTTTGTTTTTACTTTTTTTTTTTTTACAGTGTAGCTGAATATAAAGCTAAAGCAAAGGCCCCTCATACTGAAACCACTGGAAGCAGAACGGCCCTCATACTGAAACCACTGGAAGCAGAACGGCCCTCATATTGGAACCACTGGAAGCAGAACGGCCCTCACACTGAAACCACTGGAAGCAGAACGGCCCTCAAACTGGAACCACTGGAAGCAGAAGGGCCCTCATACTGGAACCACTGGAAGCAGAAGGGCCCTCATACTGGAACCACTGGAAGCAGAATAGCCCTCAGAAAAGACAAACTTTGTTACTCAGAAGGTTGAAGGTTTTAGCCTAAGTTTTCTTAAGCTAACACCCAATCTTGAACTCAACTGTCGGGCCTGCAGAGTGACGATTCAGCCATGGTTTTTCCCTCTGTGTTTCTGCAGATAAACAGACGTAGTACGCTATTGATCCTTTGACAAAGAGGGTCTCAGGTGTCTTATCAGGTGCGAGACTTTACGTCAGAGCTCCCAGTACTTTAACCTCCTCTGTTTGCCAGGGTTTGAATCACGTGTTGCCCAGTTCGGACGGAGGCCGTATGACACACTTTGCTCTGTTTTCTGCCTGCTGCTGCCTTCGTCACTCCGGTAACGCTAAAGTTTTGGTCAACTGAGGCTAGTGCCACACTCCTTTAGGACATTTTGAAGCAAGAATACAAAAGAGAAAACTAATTTAATGTGAATATTATGGAGCTTTGGAGCGCTAGCAAAGGATTGGACTGTGTAGATGAATGCTATCCATCTGTAGGTGCTCAGATAGTGGACCCTAGTCTCAAAAGCAAGGTTAAATTTATTTCTAGGGCACCTGGAGATAGTAGGTAATGAAATAATAAGAGTGAGGATATAGCACAGTACGAGATGAGGTTGAGGTTTGAAGCTCTACTTCAGTCAAATGTCGATAAAATTCAATCTTAAGCAGGGACTTAAAAGTTTTCTCCAAGTTACATCCCTGGTTGACCTCAGGGCGCTAACCGAGGTATGAAGAGTTCTGCTAAGCAAGGTGGCAACAATCCATTTAAAGCCTTAAAAACAAATAATAAAATCTAGGAGCTGCAGATGCTGAAGAGATGATTGCTCTACAACCGCAACGGTTTAACCGTGTGGTGTTTAAGGCATGGAAGACCTTTATAAAGTCTTGGGCTTTACCTTGGATAAAAGTCTTTCCTGAGCTGTCGGCCAAAGTTTAAGGAGTTTCATTTAGCAGATGCTTTTATCCAAAGTGACGTACATGTGGGAGTAGATACAACACAAATGAGGATCTTGTCAGGAGAAAACAACCTGGATGAGTACCATAAAACAAGTTCAAGGGTCAGGTTTATCAAACACAACCATCTCCGTTTTTGTTTCATTGGGATTGAGACGGTTTGATGTGTTCATCCATGTTTTAATGCTGTAAGAAGTCCAACAGGGGCTGCAGTGAGTCTTCGCGTCTTATTTTATTGTGGCAGATAAATTTGTATATCATCAGCAAAGCAATGAAACAAGGAGCGTGGTGTCTTTAAAGAAATGGACCCCAATGAGAAAATCAATGGGGCCCAAAACGGAGCCTTGAGGGATCCCCAAAGTAAGAGGGGCTGTAGTCAAATGATGTTTATAGATGAACCGAGAAGTTCCAATCTGCTGTAGTCCATACACTCAAGGGTTAATAATCAGTGGTGTCTTCCCTCATATCTTACAGCCATCCTCCTGTATCTGGACCTCCTCTCCTTACAGATAGAACTGATTAAACACTTTCTTCGTCCCGCCCCAGACCAGTCATATAGAATTATCTCTACATGTGCTGTAGATTGTGTATTGTACACTTTATGAGTTACAGTCCATAAACCTGGAAACTAAAGGACTGCTATCCCTTATTAGTATAAACAAGACTACAAATGCATGTGTGTGAGGCTGTGCTTTGGCACCGCAATGCTAAACGAAAATACGTCGGCTCCGGTTGTAGAAAACCCAAATCACTTGCATGTTCTGCCAACTCTGTGGTCGTTGGGAAACTTGATGTTCAGCGATGTCTGTGAAAAAAAATACTCTGAGGTTATATAAAGTCTTTCATCTCGTTTATGGTATTGAGTTTTTTGTTTCAACGAATGCAGAAAGTGCTGGTCGAGGGAAGTTAGGTGGGAAATCACCCCCTTCATTGAAACCATTGATGCTACATTGCTCACAGCTTGTAAAACAACGCTATCAGCTGTTGAGCAAGTCACTTTCAATGGAAGTTGTCCAGTCAGCACGGCACTATCAGTGTTTTTGTCCCGGAGAGCTCATAAACGCACCGAGCCGGTAGGGACCGACACCAAGAGAGCTGGAAAACAGGACTGTTGTGACCACAGGTAAAAGTCCCAGTTCACCAAAAACAAAGAAGTCCCATGTAGAAGTCTATACCGCCTTCAGCTGTCAGAAAATACAGCATCTGATCCTGTTTAACTCACCCTAAACAGGAGCATGATGGAAGCTCTGAATCTGAGTCCAGTGTTCTATTTTAGCTCTGCTTTGGTCTCCACCGCCTCCAGAGTTATCATGTTTTCTAGTTCACTTCATGATACAAGAGCCAGTTCGAGTTTTGCTGACAAAAACTGCAAAGTTGGGGTAAAGATCTGACAGATTTAGACAGTTAACCCTGAATTTAAATTCCTTCTGTCATGTTCAGGGTTGTAGGGGAGCTGAAACGCTGAATCCTGGACAGCTACAACATTTACAACAAGGATCATTCTGATGGTAGAAAACCTTCGAGTCACTGCAGGTTATCGGCAGGTTAAAGATCCTCTGTGTCTGTCTTTTATGACCGCTGACGCTTCATTGCACAGTTTAGAGTATTGTTCATAAAACTCTTGAACAGCGGTGGTTATGTAACTTAAAGTGCCTTGTGAATCCTCCTGTTCGGTATTCAGTCAGACTCCAGAGAAGCTGCTGCTGCTGCATCGCTTTTAATGTCAAACCCATGAGCAGCGAGGCGTCAATGAGGCAACATCTGCCTGCTCAGGACTTCTGCTATCCGTAGACAAAAAAACACCCAAAAAACTGCTTAATTATCACCTATACTGGTCCACGTTTACAGAAGATATCTATATATACACCCTTTATTTTCCTTACATCGGTAAACTGTGTCCAACTTCTTAAGCTTCTGATCGGTTGTGTTCATGAAAAGTAAATCACCACAGTCCAACAGCGGTAGAAATGTTGCTTGTATAAGCTACTTTGGCACTTGGCGAGAGATGCAAGATTTATTTGCCCAGCTTTAGTTTCAGTTTAGAAACCAGATGTTCCACATGTGGTTTAAATGTCAGGTTTTGGTCTATGATAATCCCCAGATACTTAAAGGAACTGACCCTCTGTACTTCAGATCCTTGAGTGGTAGTCGGCCTCACATCTGATGATATGTGCTACTGGTAAACAGCAAGAACTTGCATTTTTCTGTATTTAAAACCAATTTATGGTTAAAGAGATGGGATTGAACCACATCAAATGCAGACTGTAGATGTTCCATTCTGAGCCAAGGAAGGTGAGGAGCAATATTAAATCATATCATCAGCATAAAAGTGGAAGTTAGCGTTTAAAACAATATCACAAAGATTGTTAACATACAGGTGGTCCCAGTATCGAGCCTTGGGGCACCCCTTTCTGCACTGGAACTGCAGAGGAAGATCCAGCAACCTGGATGGATTGTGTTCTTCCTGAAATGTAGTTGGAAAACCAACCTAACCCAATCTAAGAGTAGAGCTACATTCCTGCCAATACTTACTAATCCTAGTTCTACTACAGTTGGAGTAATATTACTTATACTTTCCCATTTCCTACCACTGCTATTTGCCTTTTGGTGCTTCTGCTATTTGACAGAATGAAGTATTCATCTGTTGTCATAGATACAACTCTGGCCAGACAAATTCATAGAAAATTAGATCCAAAGTGCTGCAAATATTCTAAACCAACTAAATCTTAACATCTGATTGCATGCAACAAAACTCATGTAACTTGTAGGTAAAATAAACACATAGGATCAGCACCTCCAAATCCAACGTCATGGTTCTCGACCGGAAAAAGTTGGCTTGCCCTCTCCAGGTCGGTGGAAAGTCCTTGCCTCAAGTGGAGGAGTTTAAGTATCTCGGGGTTTTGTTCACGAGTGAGGGGAGGTTGGAGGTTGACAGGAGGATCGGTGCAGCGTCTGCAGTCATGCAGTCGCTGTATCGGTCTGTCGTGGTGAAGAAGGAGCTAAGCCAAAAGGAGAGGCTCTGTATTTACCGGTCAGTCTATGTTGCTACTCTCATCTATGGTCATGAACTTTTGGGTCATGAGCCAAAGAATAAGATCCCGGATAGAAGTGGCCTAAATGAGTTTCCTTCATAGGCTGGCTGGGTGCACCCTTAGAGATCGGATAGGGTGAGGAGCTCGGAGTAGAGCCGCTACTTCACCTCATCGAGAGGAGTCAGTTGAGGTGGCTTGGACAACTGTTCCAGATGCCTTCGGTACGCTTCCCAGAATCAGAATCAGAATCATGTTTATTGCCAAGTAATTTTTACATTACAAGGAATTTGTCTTGGTCTGTTGGTGCAAAACGATTAAGATAGTAAGAGATAAAATAACATTAAAAAAATATAAAAGAAGAAGAGGAATAGAATAAAATATATACAGATAAGTACACTGGCATATGTGCAATTGTCAGGTGGGTAGTGCAAGACAGTGCAAAAAAAGCAGATGTGCAAGGGAGTTCCTAGGGAGTTGTTCCAAGCATGTCCCACCAGGAGGAGGCCTCGGGGTAGACCTAGGACACGCTGGAGGGACTATGTCTCTCAGCTGGCCTGGGAACGCCTCGGGGTCCCACCAGAAGAGCTGGAGGAGGTGTCTGGGGTGAGGGAAGTCTGGGCCTCTCTGCTTAGACTGCTGCCTCCACGACCCAGCCCTGGATAAACAGAAGATAATGGATGGATGAATACATGGCTAATTCAATAATATGTTATTTTCCTAATTATTTCAAAGAAAACTTTAATGACACTATTAATTTTATTGCAGATACACTGGAATCCATCAGAGATTTGTTGAGAAATCTCATTACATTTTCCACTCCTCCAGTTCGTCCACAAATCCTCACTTCCTGAGTTTTTTATATGACCAGCAATACTCCTTTCTCAGCTGTACAACCTTAAACCTTTGACCTGTAGCTGTAATATGATCTACTGCCACATTTCTTTTGTTTAATTGGCTCATATGTTCTTAATTCTGGTTTGATGAAATATCTTCCAAGAACTTTTCTTCAATAAATCTGACAGTAAAACACAAAATCTTCCTGCTGACGTGACACAAATCAGCCATGACTGAAGAAAAGAGGTTCAACACGAGGGTTTGTGCTGTCATTGTAGCTGACTTTCTACTTCCCTCCAACTTAAAATCAGCCGCCTTCTATCAGTACTTCTACCTTTAAAGGCTAAAAGCTGCTGTCTCTGCTGTGCACGGTCATGCATGTGCGCACACACTGACACATTCCCCCCCCGGCCGAACCGTGGCCACTCAAAGGCGAGCCCCCGTCCGTCAGCCAATGAGAAGGAGGCCGGCCGAGGCGCTGCCCACGTCACACGGCGTCCTGACGAAGCCGAACCCTGAGCTTACATCACTCAGCAATGTGGGTCAGAGTTCAACGGCAGCTGCTGCAAGAGGACGGGAGGTTGCTTCACCGAAAGAAAGCTATCTCAGCTGCAAAAAAGAAGGAATTGAACTTATAAAAGCAGCTGAATTTGCAAGATTCAGAGTAAAACTTGCAGAAATGTGTAAAAAAAACATGCAAAACCCCACAGAAAACAGAAAAAACATGTGACGGCTGTTTATTTCAGAGGGTTTTCATCCTGTATTGTTATAAGTAATAATTCACTTAAAGTTGGTTGAGCTAAAACACAGCAGACGTCCAGCCAGGTGCTATCACTCTGCCTTTTCCCTCTGATAATGTGTGCTACAGAGATTCAGCAGAGGTCAGGACAAAACTGTCTGTCGCTCTCTGAGGTCTGAGCCGGTTATCAGCGTTCAGCCGGCGGCAGACAGAACCGGTTACACGAAGACGGCGTGACGTCCCGCGGCTTGATTAATGATTCACCACTAGCCCGTAACACGCTGTGTTTTTCAGATCTGTGAGGAACAACAGGTTCATGCAAATAACCCAGAGAACAGGCCTCCCCACCTCCTCCTCCTCCTCCAGCCCTCCCTTGTCTTGTGGGACATCCCGGAGTATAAAGACAGCGGATCCTCTCCACAGCAGATACAACTGTCCGAGGAGGAGAAACAGTCCTCAGCTCTACTTGGAACCAAGCAACAGAGATTCCTCAGCTGATGAGGCCAAGCTAAAGGCTTCTGCTCCGACAAACTACTGAAGGTAAAGCTCTTTATTTTCAGATGACTAGAAGTAGAAGTGGATCCTGCACAGGGATGCTGTTGCATCACCCAGAGTCTGTCTGATCTGGAGGCTGCAGCAGTTTGATGCAGAGTTTCATATTTAATGCTGCTTTAGGATATGCTAACTTATTTTTCCTCTATTGTCTCTCCTCCATTTTTCTCTGCCTCTTTCTGTCGCCTCTCTTTCCTCCTTACTCGCCACATTTCTCCTCTTTAATACCCCTTTTTCAACTCTCATCTCTTTCCTTCCTAACTTCTCTCCTATCTCATCCACTTTTACTTCCCTCTCCTCTCCAGACTTCTCTTTGCCTCTTCGTTCTTCCTCTATCGGCTCGCTCTCCCTCCAGACTCGTCCGTCATGCCCCCTCAGCTCCAGTCCCAGAACCAGAGCGGCCCCAGGGTCCTGCAGGGCGACCTCAGCGCCCTCAGCCCGGCCGTCAGGGAGTTTGTGGAGGACAACGCGACCCTGTGCCAGCCCAACTCCATCCACGTCTGCGATGGCTCCGACGAGGAGAACCGGGCCATCCTGACCCAGCTGGAGGAGCAGGGGATGATCAAGAAGCTCACCAAATATGAGAACTGGTAAGCCGGGCTGGGTTAGGTTGGGTTTGTGCTGTGGATGGATTTTTTTGTAGCAATAAGAGCCACAGAGAGCAAAGAGAATTGCTTACTGGAACCATTGTTGACTACCGGTGGTTTTAGCTGGCATCACTCACATTCTGACAAACCAGTATGTTGAGCTCAGTCACACCACCACTGTTTACCAGCAGCTCTCAGGCAAACATATCCTCCAGGTGTAAAATGAATCTTTTGTTTGTTCATCCTGCAGTCAAGCTTAACACACGGTAAACTGGTTGCTCTACTGTAACCTAACATGTCATTTAATTTGAATTAAAAACAAGCCCTAATGTCTTCTCAATCTTTCCCATCCTTCTTCTTCTCCTCGCCCCTCCTGCCTCCTCCTCCTGCAGCTGGTTGGCCAGGACCGACCCGAGGGATGTGGCTCGCGTGGAGAGCAAGACGGTGATCGTTACCCAGGACCAGAAGGACACGGTGCCGATGCCAGTGGGAGGCGGAGTCAGCCAGCTGGGTCGCTGGATGTCACCGGAAGAGTTCGACAAAGCCATGACCCAGCGGTTCCCCGGCTGCATGAAAGGTACAGACCAAGAGGCTGGGATCAGTTTAGCCTTCAGTTCTCACCAGACAGGATGAACACATGAAAACATCTGCAGTCTTTCATCTATAATATCCCCAAAACAGCAGAAATGACTGATTGCAAGTCATTATAATATAGATAAAAGTGAGCAGCTACAGGTGTTTTTCACTGTTAATTAATCAAAATTATATAAAATCAACACAAAGATGTGACCGTCTCTGACTCTGTGTCTGTCCTTAGGTCGTACCATGTATGTGATCCCCTTCAGCATGGGTCCGGTGGGCTCCCCCCTCTCTAAGATTGGCGTGGAGCTGACCGACTCGCCCTACGTTGTGGCCAGTATGAGGGTGATGACCCGTATGGGGAAGTCTGTGCTGTCAGCTCTGGGTACCGGCGAGTTTGTTCGCTGTCTGCACTCCGTCGGCTGTCCTCTGCCTCTTAAAAGTACGTCCAAACCACACTTAGTCAGTCACTGCAGGGATAAACAGCCACTAATGAAGCCTGCTGCTAAGTATAGCACTACCATAGTATTGATTAACCACTGCTCCCAACGCTATGACTACTAATTGACTACTTGATATGTTGCTGCTGCTACAACAACTACAGTCCTGCTCTGACACAAGCCGATTCCTCCTTCAGAGCCGCTGGTGAATAACTGGCCCTGCAACCCCGAGCAGACGCTGATCGCCCACATCCCAGACCGCAGACAAATTGTCTCATTCGGGAGTGGTTACGGAGGAAACTCCCTGCTGGGAAAGAAGTGCTTCGCCCTGCGAATCGCCTCGCGCATCGCCAAGGAGGAGGGCTGGCTGGCTGAGCATATGCTGGTAAGGGAGGGAAAGAAAACATCTACACATGTCTGCCAGTCAATGCACCACTAATTGATCATCATCCATATTTACTAAACTGGATATTTCTTGTTTTCAGATCCTCGGCGTCACCAATCCTGCTGGGGAGAAGAAGTACATGGCAGCAGCCTTCCCCAGCGCCTGCGGGAAAACCAACTTGGCCATGCTCTGCCCGACGCTGCCCGGCTGGAAGGTGGAGTGTGTTGGAGACGACATCGCCTGGATGAAGTTCGATGATCAAGGTGAGAAACGCAAAACTCCAGGGACATTAAAGCTCCGATAATATTAGCAATAATCCAAATTGACAGGAGACTTTATCATTTTATGACGCACATTTTCTCCCTTCTTTGTTAGGCAACCTACGCGCCATCAACCCCGAGAATGGCTTTTTCGGCGTAGCGCCCGGCACCTCAGCCAAAACCAACCCCAACGCCATGGCGACCATCGTCAAGAACACCGTCTTCACCAACGTTGCTGAGACCAGCGACGGCGGCGTCTACTGGGAGGGAATGGATCAGTCGCTGCCCGAGGGAGTCACCGTCACATCTTGGAAGAACAAGGCCTGGAGCTCAGAGGACGGTAAGACGCTGTTGAGAGTTTATTTAACGGCTTACTCTAAAGGAAAGTAGCTGCAAGTTAAGAGAAAGGAATAGACTCCAAACAGAAAAGTAAAATGATGTCTTTCTCCCTCCGAAGGCGAACCCTGCGCTCATCCCAACTCTCGCTTCTGCACTCCGGCCGGACAGTGCCCCATCATCGACCCACTGTGGGAATCTCCAGAGGGAGTTCCAATCGAAGCCATCATTTTCGGAGGACGCCGGCCAGAAGGTGAGAGGACGCCAGATGGAGAACCAAGGAATAGGATAGATACGTCATGTAAAATAGAGAGAGAACAAGATGCAATTACACATGAGAGGATAACCGATGTCACTCTGCTTCCTTATAGGTGTGCCGCTGGTGTATGAAGCCTTCAGCTGGCAGCACGGAGTGTTTGTCGGAGCAGCCATGAGGTCCGAGGCCACCGCTGCAGCTGAACACAAAGGTCAGTATCTGGTCTTTCTGATGACGTCGCTTGCTCTAACTCAAATAGGACTTTGAAGTGAAGCAATAGAAAAGGAAAAGGATGACTTAGATCTCAGTCAGTTGATGGATTAATGTTCCAGGAGCTACCTTAAAACATACTTACCCATCTTCTTTCTACTCGCCTCACCAGGCAAAGTCATCATGCACGACCCCTTCGCCATGCGACCCTTCTTCGGCTACAACTTCGGCCAGTATCTCTCCCACTGGCTGAGCATGGCCGATCGTCCCGGCGCCAAACTCCCTAAAATCTTCCACGTCAACTGGTTCCGCAAGAGCCCCACCGCCGGCTTCCTCTGGCCCGGTTTCGGCGACAACATCCGCGTCTTGGACTGGATGTTCAGGCGGCTGAACGGCGAGGCCGGCGCCATGCCCTCCGCTGTGGGCTACCTGCCCTGCCATGACTCCCTGAACCTCCAGGGCCTGCAGGGCCAAGTGGACCTGGACGAGCTGTTCTCCCTGGACCGGGAGTTCTGGCAGAAGGAGGTGCAGGAGGTGAGGAGCTACTTCACCACGCAGGTGAACGACGACCTGCCCAACGAGGTGGCCCAGCAGCTGGAGCTCCTGCAGCAGAGGGTGAAGCAGATGTAGAGAGGAGAGAAATGAACGAGAGGAAAGAGCCATGTTAGTAATTCTGAGCGGCCAAGTTGGTAATTCAGCTCGTCTGTAATTCCAGAATAGGCTTTCCTAAATAGTCCTAAGTAAGTTAGAATATCTGCCTTAGAGATGGAGCCTTGCAACCTTTATAAAAGAGGAACAGTTCTCCTCATACCCCTTTATTCCGCTAAAGTTCGGGTTGCTGCTTAGCGAGAAATCCTCTCCTGCTTTCAGGTTATTTTTCTGAAAATGTTAAAATCACTTACCAGGAATGTTAAGATGAATTTTGTATGAATAATAGAGCTAACAAACATTCCTCGCTGTAATCATCGTATACACCCAGGCCATACGGTTCCAGTCTGGATGAATCCCATCCGTCTTAACGCTGTTGTAGCAGCACCACTTTTAAACTGTTGTTCCGATGTATTATCCTTTTGCACGTCTAAGGTCTACTATTTAATAATAACTTATTATAAGCGCACATCATGCTGTCGTCGCCGTACAGATTTATGTGGCACAAAAAAAGAAGAGTCCATGTCCAGTATTGCGTTACCCTCCTAACAAGAGGGGAATGTGTGTGTTCTGTTGCTGTTATTGTTGTGTCTTAATTTATTTTTATACTATGTTGGTATCTCTTGGTTCTGTTTTATTGTGATCTTGAGCCCTGAAAAAGGGAAAACAGCAATAAAAGTATTTAAAGTTACCTCTGGTTCTCTTTCATTTTCAAAGAATCTGGTCTTATTGGTACTAGTCAATAATTTTACATAGATAGGGCTGCAATTGAAGGCTAGAAACCCCAAACAACCTGATCGTTGATCAGCTGCTGTAAAAAATGATAGCAAGCCTGTGATGAACAGAAGCATCTGACAATTTAATGGTGTGTTCAGAGTACTGAAAAAGCATCAATTTAAATGGAAACTAGTGATATGAAGGTATAAACTGGTGCCCTGATGCCATGTGATGGGCAGCTGCTCTCCCCACGATCTCTTGTTCTGTTGTGCCTGACAAACGGAAGTAAAACATATGATTAGCATTAGCCCGGTGCTACTGAACCCTGCACCTTTTCAAACATTAACAAAGCCTAAGCAGCACATCGATGGCGACTCAGCGACGGTGTAGCCTGCCACGCTAGGCCGCTTTGTAGTTTTTTCACTTGCACAACAGTTAAAGGACAAACAGCTGAAGATAGATGTACAGATAGATGATTGACAGATTCTGTTTCATCTGTCTGACGGCATCCCAACATGTCGGCTTCATGTCTGAACCTGCATCCCGGTCACTTTTCCCAAGAAGTGGTCGGACCTAGTAGTATTCGCGTAACACTTTGAACTGCACAGGCAAGCAAAAGCTAGGAGTGGTTCCTCTTCGTTCATTTAACACCTGCAGGATCCATGTGAGCGTCTCCAAATCAATACGGTTTCGTCCATTTGAACATGTGGAACAACTGACTTTATTTATTACTTATACTTCTACTGTGGAATATTGCGACTGTGACTTGAATCAAGCCGTGGCATTCATGTACAAGTGACCGATGTCTGAATGACAGAAACGCCGTCACTTTAACAGACTGATGAAGCCAGCAGTTTCACATATCCATTGCCTGAAAAGGGCAAATGTTCCAGTTTCTTTAATGTCCATACAGGCCAGAGGGATATCAGGTAGAGAAGCAGCAGGCCTCATAAGGGGTGAAACATGACTGGAGTATGAACAGTATCAGCCCCATTATTTTAAACTTGCAAAATAACTTCAATAATTGTATTTTCTTAGTGTGACTGCAGACTTGTAGAGATTTTTTTTCCTGCTTTGCTTCAGGTTAGACAGTAAATAGAGACCAAAGAAGCCAATGAAACCTCTCTTACAGACAGCATAAAACAATAGGAGAAGCCATTGTCAATAACGAAGGCCATACCGCCTTGTGGATGCCCGATCCCGTCAGATCTGGGAAGCTAAGCGGGGTTGGGCTTGGCCAGTACCTGGATGGGAGACCGTGAGGGAACACCAGGAAGCCTGGGTGGATGCAGTGTGAGAGTGAGTGGTTGGTGGTGGTCGGAGGGGCCGATGGAGCAGCCTGGCCTCCGTCAGTCTACCCCAGGGCAGCTGTGACTAGATATGTAGCTTAGCACCATGGAGTATGGAGTGAATGAATAATACAATGTAAAGCGTCTTTGAGTGTCTAGAAAAGCGCTGCATAAAACCAATGCATTATTATTATTATTATTATGTTACGCACACCAGCTACATAAAGGGCCAACATTCAGACACACAGTCCTGCCTTAATTATAACTATAATACAATCACTTATTGCTGTAAAGACACAAGCTCTTGTCCAACAAACTGTCATTATAGAGTTCTGAGAGGTTTAAACAATGCTCTAATAGATGCAGAGAAAAAAATACACATCCATTTACTGCACTGAGAAAACTAATTAGGTGAAATTATTGAAATAATTGTGCTTCTTAACATTAGCATTGTAATGTTAGCAAAGCTATTTGGCAGAAATGATAAACCTAAAGTCATTTAAGCAGACAACACCATATGTCAGTTGAATTAGGTTCATTCTTGTCGTTTGTTGAATATAGTGGCGTTAATTCTTTTATCCGACAACTTAGTAAAGTAAGTAAACACCATATGTCAGTTTTTGAGGCACATTCAGAGAACTTTAGTCGCCATCAGCCTCCAGCGGTAGGGCAACAATATATAAGGTAGTTTTCTATGAGAAGGAGACCTCCGGTTAGACCCAGAACTTGCTGGAGGGAATACATATCTCATCTGGCCTAGAAACGCCTTGGGATTCCCCAGGAGGAGCTGGAAAGCTTTGCTGGACTGCATCACCTGCTGCCACCTTGGCTGGACTCTGGTGAAAAGGTAAGAAATGCCTGTTTTGTTGTGTAGCATAGGCGTTGCTGTAGCTGCTATTAGTGCTGTGGTATTAGTGCTGTGGTGCTTGTATGCTAAAACAATCGGACTATTTTTTAACATACAGCAGCAAAATTTGCACTTGAACTCGTAAAATCCAGAGAGAATCAAACAGAAATCCTCCTGGAACATTGAAAAGTCTGTCGGAGTCCTAATGCATCCAAGTATGAAACCATAAGTGGATATAAAACTGGACGAACCCTCTGTGACGCCGCCCATAGGTGTCCTGGAGAGTGGTTTTGAAGATCAGTGTGGTTGTTCCAGCCATCATCAATGGGGAAATTAGCTATGGAGACCTAAAACATTTGTTTCACAAGGCTGTAAAGATTTTTATTTCCTCTTTAATGTTGGGCATTTTAATACTGGGGTCTATGGGGATTGACTCACTTTTGGAACCAGTGGCCATTTGAGGAACTACAATTTTTACATTTTCCTCATTTTTTGGCTCCTGCTGTTGGTGCTTGGTATAAAAGCTGAAGTCTTGATTTGTATTCATGGCTGACGTTTCTGTGCATCCATGTATGCCCCATTTGGGTTAGACATGAGTTCCACACTCTACCACATTACTGCTGTAAATCTAAACTCTTTTTTGTGCCATTTTAACATCACCAACAATATACACTAAGCTGTTAAACACCACACATGTTCACTGACCACTAACATCACCGTCGCTGTATGAGGCCACATGTTTTCGCCCCATGGTTCACTGTAGCTGTTGTGTAAGTCGGGAAGATAATGACGGTGGCTGAGGTTAATCATCACTGACTTGTTTTTGACACTATCTATGCCTTCAGTCATACACCGTGTTTCTGTTGCAATGTGTTTCAGCTGAAGGTTTCTGAGAACACTGAAGACAAAACACAAACAGCACGGTGAAGCGTTTCATCAGAGGCTGATGCTGATTGGACCGGGAAAGATTCACAACCAGTGGGACAGATTTGCAGGAGTCATGTCCAGTACATATCGACGTACGAACACATTCAATTTGAGGAATGAAATCATGTTACTGGCATCAATCCTCAGGACCCCCAAGGATGTTCACTGCAATATAAAGTCATGTGCCTCTATAGAAACGGCACAACTATGGTTAGAAGAAGAGATAAATGTTGTTTGTGCAGTTTAATAAATGTATAATGCATAAATACCCTTAGGTGTTACCGGCATTGGAAAAAACAAGGGGTAAATACATATGACAGATATTTTACCATCCATCCATCCATTCATCTTCTACTGCTTATCCAGGGTCGGGTCGCGGAGGCAGCAGTCTAAGCAGAGAGGCCAGACTTCCCTCCCCCCAGACACCTCCTCCAGATCTTCCAGTGGGACCCCGAGGCGTTCCCAGGCCAACCGAGAGACATAGTCCCTCCAGGGTGTCCTAGGTCTACCCCGAGGCCTCCTCCTGGTGGGACATGCCAGGAACACCTCCCTAGGAGGCGTCCAGGAGGCATCCAGAACAGATGTTCGAGCCACCTCAGCTGATCCCTCTCAATGTGGAGAAGAAGCAGCTCTACTCTGAGCTCCTCACCCGATCTCTAAGTGTGCACCCAGCCACCCTGCGGAGGAAACTTATTTCAATTGCTTGTATCCTGGATCTTGTTCTTTCGATCATGGCCCAAAGTTCATGACCATAGGTGAGAGTAGGAACGTAGATTGACCTGTAAATACAGAGCCTCACCTTTCTTCTTAGCTCCTTCTTCACCATGATGGACCGGTACTGCGACCCCATGACTGCAGACGCTGCACCGATCCACCTCTCAATCTCACGCTCCATCTTCCCCTCACTCGTGAACAAGACCCTGAGATACTTAGGCCCCATCCATATGAAGACGAGCCTAGGCCTAAATGCACAAACACTTCATCCAACCCGTGTATCGTCCACACCAAGTCGGCGTTTTGGGGGTCTGAAAACGATCCTTTCTGAACCTAGGTCCCAGAGTGCAAAGATCTGAAAACGCTGTTTACATGTCACCGTTGTTACGCCCTGTCCACTTCTTTTTCTGACACCCTGCATCATAGCTCCGCCTCTCAATAGATGCGCCAAACTCAGAAAACTACAACAATGTCTCCGTATAGTGCTGCATATGTTCTGCTGATGGTTCCACCTCATCGTCCGTCCAGACTAGAGTCCTACCAGCTCATCCACTCGTATTTGCCGCCGCCATGTTCTATGTTTACATCCTATACAGACCTCTCCGCCGCCAGTTTCCTCTTGTTTCTGTTACGGCGTCATAGCGCCACCAACAGGCCTGGCATGTGTTTTACATCGTTCGTGTGGACGGACACATTTACTGAAACAGCTCCATCTTTATAAAGAACGTTTTAGAAACTATAAGTGTTTTGGCTTCGTGTGGACGGGGCCTTAAACTCCTCCACTTGGGGCAGGGACTCTCCACCGACCCGGAGAGGGCAAGCCACCTTTTTCCAGTCAAGAACCACGGCCTCGGATTTGGAGGTGCTGATCCTCATCTTCAGATATTTTACGACATACATTTTCAGTTTATTTCCATACTTTGTCTTCTATCACACAGCCAGCAGTTCAACCGAACAGACCCTAAATTTTTGTCCCAATTGCTGGTTGCAGATGACAAATTCGATCAAGAAATATCACAATTTTAAACTTGGATTTGGTTAATTTTGCACATCGTGAAGGTTTTTACAGTTTATTTTAAGATAATACGGCTTCCAAACTGAATGGCAGTTTCTGGAAGGTTAAAATGTCAATGTAAAGTCTTTGCTTTGCCCTTTCTGGCTATTACTAGAACCATTTCCCCAAATCAGGCATGTGAGCTTAAAGAAACGCTGCACATTTCATTCACTCAGTGTGCAAACAAATGCAGCTTAATGCATAGTTTCATGTTCGATAAGAGCTTTCATCTTAGTCTAAAACTGGGCGGAGAGTCTTATTTTCTGAAGACATGTGAAATTAACAACTTGCTCTTATTTCTGTAAAGAATTTGCACTCTAATAAACTGCCTCCCAGTGACGACCACAGACAGACGGCGGGCCTTCATTGGCCTTGAACACTGTGAGTCTGTTCATTTCACTTCGACACCACGAGGAAAAAACCCACCCATCTGATACGACTTCCTATCAGTAGCAGCAGGACTGTTTGTCTGAATGTGTTGTTAGAAATTCCTCTTCTTCGAGGCAATCATTTACTCGCTGCCACCCACAGGCCATCTTGATGTTCTTGTTTTTCAGCAGCCTCAGGTGAGAAAATAATTACCTGACAAGCACGCCGAGCCATACTTTCACCGCGTGTCTCCAACTACCTGTTTTCGTGCTCACTTCGGGTTATTAGCTCATCTATAAAGACACTTCAGGGTTGCACTTTATCCACGATGAGCCTTGTTTCTGGGTTAAGGTGCATTTATGAAACCAAATGAATCCAACTGACAGGTGAAGTGAATAACATTGATCATATTGGTATTATGTGGTGTTCTGATGGAAAACCTTGATCAGACTTAGACACCCAAATAAACATCGTCCCACAACAAACACACTCCCTCATGCTGATGGAAATCCCAAATGTCACTGGATGAAAATGCACCCCACCACATGGCAACAACACCAACCAATCAGGAACATGTGGAGGAACATGACAATGGTCCAACATGTTGATGTGACCTCCAGACTTCCTACAGCTCATTCTGATCAAGCATCAACAGGATGCAGTGGAACCAGTTGGATTGACAGAGGCCCCACTGGACAAGCCAGAGTAGCCAAAGGATCCAGTGGTTCCAGACCCCATAGGACCCCCTGAGAGGTCCTCTGGTCCAGTGGTTCAGAGCATTTAAGGGGGACCAACATAATATTAGGCAGGTGGTCATGATGTTACGCCTCATCGGTGTGTAGTATACCTGAACATGCAGAATGCCTAAAGTACCAGGAAGTCCTACTCTGCACAACAGAAGATACAGTACTTACCTAGTAAGGGTAGCTGCAGTACATACTGAAAGTAAAAAGAAGTAAGCAATTTGAAAAGCAGGGAATTATTACAAAAATTTTGCCTGTAAAACAAATGATTTCTAAGGGCTACAAACAGCCTGAAAAAACAGATTCATTAGGTCCAGTAAGAAGCAAAAGATCTGAATTTGTGCACAGGGAATCAGTTTGAACTCAGTTAGATTGTGGGGAACTGCTACACAGGTTTTAGCTGCCAACAAATGATCAGTCAAATTTTACATTTAGCTGGTTTTTATGAACAATCCGGCCTGAAAAAAAAAAAGTTCCGCTCAAACTTACTTTCCCTTCTCGGGTCTGGTGATATGAAAGTACTCAGCTCAGCACAATAAAGTGATGTTTTAACATTGAGCCTCCGCTTGTTTGCTGAGAGGTTATCTCCCTCTGAGGAAGCTGCCCGACATGAATGAACGGCAGCAGATGGATGAGAAGGGAAACAATGGTATCTGTACTGATGCAGACTCTGAACACTCTATCAGCCGCACTGATAAAAAGCCACAGCTGTTATCTGTGTAGAAGTAATGGTGTGCTGCGCTGCCCTTATGGATGCCAATAAAACATTAAAAAATTTAATGCATTGCAGAGAAGTGATGAAAGGTCAAAGTTTTATTGGTACAAGTGCGATTTAGGAGTTGGGACATCCTTCGAGATGGACGAGCCCCATATCAGCACCTCAGCTCGGGACACCGAGGCAGGACTCACATGGTTCAGACCTCAACAATCCTCATGTTGACTGGGGTGACATCATGTGTTGCTGGACTAGTACGTTGGTGCATTGCTTGCTTCGTATGGTAGCATTGGCACTGGTCACTATCTGGAGCATCTCCTAAACAGGCCTGGGTCAGTTGAACGTGGCACTTCTGGTTGAATTAGCAGTTAGCATTAGCATTTAGCAGCTAGCTAAATGGTAGCATCGCCACTGGTCACTACCTGGAGCATCTCCTAAACAGGCCTGGGTCAGTTGAACATGGCAGTGCTGGTTGAATTAGCAGTTAGCATTAGCACAAGCAGCTAGCTAAATACTAGCATCAGCACTGGTCACTACCTGGAGCATCTCCTAAACGGGCCTGGGTCAGTTGAACATGGCAGTGCTGGTTGAATTAGCAGTTAGCATTAGCACAAGCAGCTAGCTAAATACTAGCATCAGCACTGGTCACTACCTGGAGCATCTCCTAAACAGGCCTGGGTCAGTTGAACGTGGCAGTGCTGGTTGGATTGTGTAGGAGCAGTGTGAACTGGCACTAGGGGGGGCGACTCTGGGACCCCAGAGTTCACCTCCTAGCCTCCTGGAGGTGTCGTGGGACTAAGTAGGAGAAACAGCGTTGAAGGGAGGTTTCCACCTGATGACCCCCAGAGACGTGTTAGGAATCACTGCTCACTGGTAGGAATAGAGACAGATTAGGGGTCCTAGGTCCTTCATGGAGGATGGATCCTTTATTTTTGATCACAGATGTCTGGTGTTTAAATTAACTTCATTATCAACAACTTCCTGCTGCCTCAAATACTCACCACAACGTCAGAACAAAACTGTCTTTTTTAAAGTCCTCAGTAGGAATCAGTGGGTTTCAGGCTGAGCTTCAGAGATGAACTGACACATTTCTGGTCTTCGTAACTTCATGGGAAGCCGTCTGAACTGTGCCACACGGACAAAGGAACTGTGCCAGACAGATTACAGAAACAGCACGGCGTGACGTTGTGCAATGAAATGCGGATGGGCAGCAGCATCAAAGCAGATTCCTTATCAGCTCTCAGTGTGTGCTCTTTCGTAGTGAACCACACAGCTGATACGGCAGCTTTACTACGGGGTCGGTCGGACACTCACCCTTCATTGGACGTCAGCGGTAGTGCCATCCAGCTCTGGGTTGGCCAACGCTCAGAGGGAATTCCAGATGATGTAGAAGAACATTACGCTGCTGCCTGAACCACGTCAACCTCTGACATCCATCCGGCCTGCAGGATTCATCTGTAGACATAATCCTGAATGTCAGGTTTTGCTGTGGTTATAGTCAAGTATTTAAATCATGTGCTCTGACTAAAGGATGCAGTGATTTACCATAAATGAAACAACAAAGCTATTTCTGTTCTTCTCTTATTCCTTCCTCGTTTCTATTGCTGCTTCTCGAACCTCAAACTTCTGCGCCCTCCCTTCCTTCTTCATCATTCCTCCAAACCTCAAACCTCTGAGCTTATAACTCGTGACGGCTGTGATTCTTGGCAGCACTGATTGATTTTTGCATTGAAGATAAGAGCAAGGCAATGCATGTATTGATAGATGTCATTAATTAGTTTCATTTGTGGCACAAAACATGCAAATTCTCCGCTGCTACAGCTAGCAACGTCGCTCATCAACCTTTAAACCATTAACGCTTTAACCAACCCATAACTCTCTGTAGAAGATGCATGATGACTCCTTTATTAAGAGAAAGAAATCTGCACACATAAAGACACATAAAGGTACTAACGTCATAAGCAGCACTTATCTCATGCTAGTAGCTTTTACTACACATGTGAGATTTGGCGGCATCTAGTGGTGAGTCTGCAGATTACAAGCAATGAGTAGGAGAATCCTCTAGAACAGTGGTTCTCAACTGGTGGGTCGGGACCCAAAAGTGGGTCGTGAAGCCATTTTTGGAGGGTTGCAGAAGCATGCCCCCCAAAAAAGTAGTGGTATAAAGTCTTTTATTTTAAAGGACGTGTTTCTTTGGACAAAGCTTGCTTTCAGTAGCAGGATATTTAGTGGTGGTGACACCAGTAGTTGCCAACTATTAACCTCTAGATCTGTCTCTGCCAGCTCATAGAAGAAATTTATGCTCAAACGAGCCAAAAATGAACGAAAATGTGCTCAGAATCTGTCAAAATGGGTCAAAATATGCACAAAACTTAGCAAAAGCGTCCAAATATACCAAAATTAGCAAAAAAAAAAGCCAAAATTTTCCTAAATTGTATCAAAATGCGTTGAGACTCCACCCAAATAAACCTTAATCTGTTAACAGGAACAGCAAACTTCAAAAATTTGGGTCGCGACCGTTATTAATAGAGATGTAGTGGGTCCTGAGGCTGGACCAGTTGAGAACCACTGCTCTAGAAACATGGCGGCACTGATTTCAAGCCAACAAAAACATGATCTGTAGCTGCAGGTGATAATAAACTGATAAAAATATAAAAACATTCATTTTTTTGCAAAGATATACTCTTAAATCTCTGCACAAGTTCTTTAATATAAATATAAAAACTGCCACCTTGAGTTCTTGGAGCTGTTCAGACGATGCGTCTTTCATTCTTCTTCCTCTTTGACACCATTTATCTGTAATTTATCCCTAATTAATTTACTCAAACACGAACTATCTTGAGCCTTGGTGTTGCTCCAGCTAAACTGTCCACTGCTGTTCCTTATGCTGTTGCTGAGAAAAGCTACAATCGTGGCGTCAACTTAGCACCAAAGTACTGGTTCCTGTGAGGCCCCTTGAACACTGCGTTACCCTTGGTGCAACTGGACTTCTATTTGGGTCTTGGCGACGTTTCGCTTCCCACCCAAGAGGCTTCTAACTGACAAAACTCACAAAAATCAAGGTTTGTTAAAGAGCTCAGGTTGGATTCAGGTGAGTTGGTGGGGAGAAAATACACCTGGGACTCCACAGAAGGTCCAGAAATGGGTCAAGTTACTGCACTGTGTCCTTGCATGTACAGTATGTAGTACAAAGTGGTGCAATGTGAAAACAGACGAGCGAGCAAGTATGAAAAGCAATGCATGGGTTTGTAAAATCAATCGAATGATCTATGCATGATCTTTGGAATGGGTTTCAGTAATCAGCCTGCATTTTTTATCACTTCATTCATCGTCCCATCACCTCCATTTTACAACGCATCAGTCTGTTCTGCCAAGTGAGCCATAAAACAAACCGAGTGGTGTTTGTACAGCAGGCAAACTGCCAACTGTGTGGCAAGACAGAAAGACAGATAGTAGAACGAGAGAGAGAGACAGATAGACGGAAGCATGAGTGGTTTATTAACCTACAATCTGAGGTGAGCGCTTACGTAGAGACTTGGCAGGGACAGAAAGGAGTGTAATGCAGTTTGAAGCTGTTGAGTCACTGGAATCTGCTCGATAACTGGCTCGGGTTCATCTGGCTGAGAGTCAGTCAGTCAGCGATCAGGCAGCCTCCAGCTGACACACAATGACCAGAGCAGAGCGGAGTTTTCTAAAGACAGGTGAGACAGGTACGACTGCATTTTAGGTCTGGAGTCATTTCAGCGTCTGTCTGTCGAGTCTCCAGTCCTTCAGGGTGAATTCAAGTTCTACTGAGCCGTTCTAGACGAGACGAAAATGATTAAATTCAGGCAAGTTCAGGCCTCAAGTTATTGTCTAATTCAAAGCTCCAAGCCTTTTACCTCAAATTTGAAGCCATCCCAGACAAATATGGCCTCAATGAAGGTAAAACTACACTGATTGGCCCCAACATCCTGACCACTGACAGGTGAAGTGAATAACATGGATCATATTGGTATTATGTGGTGTTCTGATGGAAAACCTTGATCAGACATAGACACCCAAATAAACATCGTCCCACAACAAACACACTCCCTCATGCTGATGGAAATCCCAAAATGCACCCCACCACATGGCAACAACATCAACCAATCAGGAACATGTGGAGGAACATGACAATGGTCCAACATGTTGATGTGACCTCCAGACTTCCTACAGCCCATTCTGATCAAGCATCAACAGGTAAAGATTGATGCTTGACCTTGTAAAGATTAAAAGCTTCTGAAAACACAGATAAAGAGAAGGACCAACCTAACTGTACTGCTATCGATGCTGCTAGAAACACCTGCATGTGAAGAACATCTCGTCTCAGAGTGATGCTGAAGGACTAGTCGTCTGATTTCTTACTTCCTGTGTCTGCTACTGCAGTTTCTTACGTTTGGGATTTTCAAAAAGCTGCACCACCAGCACGAGAAGGCACATCTTTCAGCTTCTCTTCACCGGCTCCAAAATTTGAGGATAGAATTTAAATTTCTTCTCGTCACATTTAAAGACCATTACGACCAAGCTCCATTGAATGCTATGAAGAGGGCGGTCTTCAAAGGTCAGCACAGTTTTCAATTTAGCCCCAATCCTCTTGTCATAGGTGACCTCAAGTGAGTCTGGGGTGCATCTGATCACTGAACTTTTGATCAGTTTGTTGATCCTGTTCTTGTCCTCAGAAGTGATGCTCAGCAAAGAACAGCTTAAAACAGGACACTGGCTAATATACGCTGATAAAAGACATTAAGGAGCCTCCTGCTAATGTCAAAGGATCTCAGTTTTCTAAGTAGGAACAGTCTAGACTGAGCCTTCTTAAAAACACCCTACACTGGAAAAAATGCCCCTCCCAAAACAAGGAAAAAAAATATTTCAAGGCACTTTTACCTGAAATAAGTGTAAAAATCTGCCAATAGAACAAGTGAACATTTGCTTGGTCAGATTTCTTGAAATAAGACATGATATTTAGAATATTGAGGTCTTAAAATCAGCAGGGAAAACTTATTTTAAGCTATATTTTAGCAGCATTGTCAAGCTGAGGTGTCTTAGAATAAACCAGACATGATAAAGAATTAAATAGATTTTAGCTTTAATAAGTTTAATGTCAGCTTCTTAATTTGAGATGTGTTCAACTTATTTTAGTTGTATTATCGTGGCTCTTCTCTAGATTTAAGACCATCTTGTACTTGAAATAAGATCACACAGATTAATTGAAGCATTCTGAGATATAATGTCTTCTCACAGTTGGCTAGAAATCCTAATATTTAGTGGTGTTTGACAGCATTTGAAGGTGTTGTGTTTTAGGTGAAGCCAGCTACGCCCAAAAGGAGGTGTTTTAACTCAAAAGCAGACATTTGCTTTGTTTTTTTAACACATTTTACACATGCAGCTGTTTTCTGATATGAATTGGTGATTTTCCAATAAAATGCATTTACTTTATTTCTTAAATCCAGATTATTTATCTGATACAAACAACAGCTCAGCTTGAAACATGTATGAAATGAAATGAACCTTGTTTCTGGTAAAATACAACTAAAACAAGATCATTTCAAGATTGTTTGACTTAACAAGATATTTAAGATGCGTTGTCTTAAAACACGTCCCTCCATCTGCTGAAATGTTACCTGGAAAGTGAATTTATCTTAAATCAAGTGGGTTGAGACGATTTGACTAAAAATAAGACAAATAAACTTGGTAAGATGTGGAGTTTTTGCAGTTTATGAGTTCTGTTTCCAGTTAAGTTTGTGGTCAATGTGAACACCAAGATATTTATACGACTGGACAGTTTCAGTGAGTTCACCATCGATGGTCACAGGGCAGACCTCCTCTGTCTTCCTTCTAAAATCAATGACTAGGTCTTTAGTCTTCCCGACATTTAAATAATTGTCATTACACCAGCTGACGAATGTGCCAACCCCAGCTTTGTAGTCCTTTGAGTCCTTTCCGTGATCGATAAAACCCACCAGGGCCGTGTCGTCAGAGAACCTCTGGGTGTGGAAAGACATTCGGCATGTCTAAAATCAGAGACTAAACTATCGAGCACTTTAGCCTCAGACTGCAAGTTTGCTAGTGGTTCATAGATTTTCCACAAGTACAGTGAGGGCCGAGCCTTCAGCTATCAGCTCATCTGTTCCCAGTTTGGGTGAAGCATGCAAAACTCTACTTTCATGATTGGGTTCAAGACTTTCCTTTTCCATGAAGCTCGCCAGTCATTTAAGCCACCATCTCATTACCTGAGTGTCTTCTTGCTCTCTGTCTGAGCCGAGTTCTGCTGTAAGTTTCTTCCAGGTAGAGCAGAGTTTAGAGCTTGCGGAGGGGGACTAGTTGGGTTCATCCCTCTAATATAACACTGTAAGTTGTTGACCTCACTGTAGGAGGTTCCCCAGGATGATTCAGAAGACATCATTCACAGGGTTTTACTTCCCCTGCAGCTCCAGGATGTGAACACAGATCCACTTCAAAACAAATGTAAGTGCGCCCCCTGCTGGGTGCAGGTTGACCTCACTCCGGTGCAACATTAAAGCATTATGAAGACATTTAAAACACTCTGTAGACTAGACTTGTTTCTACATCTGTGCAATGTGTGTATTTTTCTCCTCATGGATGAATTTTTGCAAAACCAAACATGTCTTTCTACAGACAGGATGACACCATTCAACGCTACATTCAAGGGAACATTTGCAAAATCTGAATTTCTGCATATATAATATTAATTTTGTGCATCTCACTGTTTGTACAGGCAATTCATTAGTTTGACACTTTATTCTAGGAAGGGCACATTTGTACATCCATGCTGTACTGTTCGGCTTGTGTTTATATTTTAGTTCATATTTGTACTTATGTTTATACATATTCTGACCTTAAATGGGAGCAGCTGTAACTTTATTAGAGACGCCTGCACTGTGCATTGATGCAAATATCTGACGTCATGCTTTGGGCCATGCAGGCTCAGATTGCTGGTGTCTGAGCTGCTGATCTCCACAGATTTTTTATGCGCGACAGTCTCTGGATTCTGCAGAGAACGGTGAGTAATACAAGAACGTCTGGGGAGTGGGAGTTGGGTGGCGAACACCTTGTTAATGACAGAGGTTGGAGAACAGTCAGATCGGTGCAGACAGACTTGATTCCTGCTGCCTCAGACGGATATTAGGGTCAGATCTGGGTGTAAACATGAATCTATGAGTCCATCTTTCCTCGAGCAGACAGTTCAGGCACCTAATACTCATCGTTAAAATGTTCATCATGTTCATCTTCTTAGAGCTCAATGACACTGGAGAAGTTTCTCCTCCCATGCTATGGGATACTTTAAGGCTGTCCTAAGGGGGTAAAATTATAGCAATATCCTCATTTAAGAAGAAAAATAGGAATATAAAATTAGAGAACCTAAAAAGCAAGCTAAAAGATCTAGAAAGAAAACATAAATCAGATTTGGCACTGGATACTTTAAGAGAAATAAGAAATATTAGGAATGAAATTAATAGTCTGACCACACAAGAAATTAAGAAAAACTTAATGTTTTTGAAACAGAGACACTATGAAAGTAGCTCTAAATCTATGAAAATATTGGCATGGAAATTAAAAAAAAAGACAGTGCAAAATACAGTTCTCAAAATTAGGGACCCAAGAACAAAAGTGATTAAAAATAAGTTAAATGAAATTTTAGAAGCTTTTGAAATATTCTATAAAACTCTATATTCGGAAGTTCCTGGTAAGAGTGTAATTCAAATTGACAACTTCTTGAATTCCCTAGATTTACCCACTCTAGATCAAAAACAAAATGAAATGATGACTGTAGATATAACGGAAGAAGAATTAAAAGCGGCAATTTGTAGGCTACAATCTAGCAAATCACCAGGATCGGATGGATACACTTCAGAGTGGTATAAGGAATTTAAAAACGATTTAATACCCGTTTTACTTCCTACACTGAATTGGGTCTTAAAGAAGGCACAAACGCCACCAAGCTGGAAGGAGGCAATAATCACTGCCATACCAAAAGAAGGCAAGGATAAATTGGAGTGTGGCTCTTTCAGGCCAATCTCTGTTCTTAACGTGGATTATAAATTATTTACCTCCATTATGGCCAGACGATTAGAAGAATTCCTACCAATACTGATACATAACGATCAAACCGGTTTCATACGTCAACGCCAAACACAAGACAATGTACGAAAGACATTACATATTATGGACCATATTCAAAAAAATAAAGTTGAAGCAATGGTGTTGAGTATAGATGCGGAAAAGGCCTTCGACTCGGTCAATTGGAACTTCCTCTATAGAGTCTTACATAGATTTGGCTTTCATGGTACAATTATCAATAGTATACAGGCATTATATGATAATCCTACTGCCAGGATCAAGGTCAATGGATATTTATCAAACAGTTTTACTTTAGAAAGGGGCTGCAGACAGGGTTGTGCTTGGTCACCACTACTTTTCGCATTATTCTTGGAACCCTTAGCTCAATACATTAGACAAAATGGAGACATTAAGGGAATCTTTATTAAAGAGATGGAATATAAACTGGCCTGCTATGCGGATGACATTTTGGTCTATCTTGGACATCCAACATATTCCTTACCTAAACTGATGCAATCATTCGAGCATTACAATCAACTATCAGGGTATAAAATTAATATAAGTAAAACCCAGTTGCTCTCATATAATTATAACCCACCTGAAGAAATTAAAAGTAGATATCCCCTGACATGGCAAACAGAGTCTGTTAAATATTTAGGCATCATTCTACCAAAAGATCTTACTAAATTATCAGAACTCAATTACCTACCTGTACATAAAAAAATAAAGGATGATATAGCAAGATGGAACTTAATTCCTTTCTTTAGCTTCAGTTCAAGAATCGACTCCATCAAAATGAATATATTGCCAAGGTTGTTATACCTGTTTCAAACGCTACCAATCGAGATTAACCAAAAGCAATTTAATGAGTGGGATAAAATGTTATCTAGATATATATGGCAAAGTAAAAGACCAAGGGTTCGACTCAAAACCTTACAGCTAGCTAAACAAAAGGGAGGATGGGGACTACCCTACTTCAGATATTATTATTTTGCAGCACAGATGAGAGCGATAATATGCTGGTGTAACCCGACATATACTGCACAATGGAAAATCATTGAGGAAAAAACGCTCTCTATTCCCATACAGGCAATCATAGCTGATAACTTGCAGAATCACATAAATAATATTGATAACCCATGGGTGAAATGGACCCTTAAAATATGGAAAACTATTTTAAAGGAGCATAAACTTGAGACTGCTATTACAGCTCTTAAATGGTGTGCCTTTGACTCAGAGTTTACTCCTAATAAATTAGACTCTAGGTTTAAGGACTGGATAGCCAAAGGTATAACGGCCTTATGTGTTGTAATGAAGGATGGAAAACTGCTCAGTTTTGAAATCATTAGAAGGACACATTCATTAGAAAAACAAGATTTTTTTCGATATCTGCAGTTGCGGCATTATGTTGAAACAAAGATGAAAAATGTTAAAAAAATAGGCACAGGTTTGATTGAATTTTTTATAAAAGCCTATAACTCAGAAATTATTCATAGAACTGTCTCATGCTTGTACAGGAGTTTGTTGGACTTGAAATCACATTCAACTTCATATATCAAAATAAAATGGGAGAAAGATGGAGGGATAACTTTATCTGAAGAAGAATGGACATCAATATGGAGGTATCAATGGACTTGTACCAGCTCACAGAGGTGGCGGGAGTTTGCCTGGAAATGCATGATCAGGTACTTCATTACACCTTCTCAAAAGTCCCACTATGGCAATAACTCTCCTGTCTGCTGGAGGAATTGTGGAAATCACTGTGTAAACCATTTCCATATCTTCTGGGATTGTCCTGCCTTGACGGAATATTGGAGAGAGATCCATAATGCTCTACAGGATATCTTCAAATGTGAAATACCCCTTGACAGTAAGACTTTGTTCTTTGGACATATACCTGAGGAATGGCCTAAAAAGGATAAACATTTAATAAATAATTTGCTGGTGGCCTGTAAAAAGACTATTACCAGGAAGTGGTTATCACAGGAGAGCCCAACTCTGAGCACATGGATGGATATCACAATGGATATTTATCAAATGGAGAGAATAACAGCTTTTGTTAATCTCAAATTGGAGAGATTTGACTTTCACTGGGAAAAATGGGTCAAATATGTCACAACCCACAGGCCAGATTTTATTTTTTCAAAATGGTAATTGCGAGTCATGGAAAAGATCACTCCCTACTTGTTTGTTTTCTGTTGCTGTTTGGTTTTTTTTTGATTGTGTTTTGTTTTATTGGTTAGATAAGATTTTGCCTGGGCATTCTGAGCCAGACCACAGTTCTGACACGTCGGCACAAATGTTATATCGGATGTGAATATCTGACTTTGAATGTCAATAAAAAATAAATTATAAAAAAAAAATAAAATGTTCATCAGTTCTGACTATTTGCATCCCAGAAACGAGCTGATGCCGAGGAGATTCACGGCGTGAGTGTGAAGCTGAGAAATCTGCTGCGACCGTGTGATGCTGTCATGTCAGCGTGGAGCAGGAAGAAGGTTCGCAGCACCCTGTTGAATCCATGTCATCGTGATCTCAGGCTATTCTGGGCGCAGAGAGATTGCATGGACATGTGCACGAACGAAAAAGCAACACAGAAGTAAAAGCAAACAGAAAGCACAGCCTGATGTATTGTAATTAGGTGTAAATAAAGAACCAGAGGAGACACATGGATATTTATAAAACTTTTATTCATAGTTTAAATTGAAGGCTAACTGAAATGTGTCCGATTCATACCATGTTCTGTGACAACAACGATAAACCACTGTCTTCTGTTTGTAACAGAGAAGAAAGAAGAAAAAACAACAACGTAACGAACCCAGCAACACGTGGACCATCCAATATAAATTAAAATAAACCGCCTTAATACACAAACAAGCAGGTTTTACCGTTGAGAGTAAGTAGGCCTCTAGATAAGAGTGTGAGCCATGCTGTGACGTAAACAGACTGGAGTTGAACCTTGACGTTTTTAGCACCACGCTCGTCGTCTTTCTTTTTGAGTTACGAGCCTGGTGCTAAATCCGATGTTTCGACACGAACAGATCAGGGTTCCTACGTTCAATCCCACACCTGGTCCTGACCGAAGCTTTCACCCCGGGGCTGCGGATTATCTGTCGCAGCATTTTATCGTAGCGAACATCTGGACCAGCTGCGTGTAGGAATCCCGAGCAGAACAAACGGATCTACTGTACGAGTCCCACATTGGACATGCTCGCAGGGTGAAACTCAAAGACAGGTGGAAGACTTCCACAATAGCATCGGAGCGCCGTTGTGTCCTGTAGCATACAGAGGGTTATTAAACACGTAACATACTGCAACCAAAAGAGAGGGTTTTGTCTGTTTTTTCTTCACCATTGTCAGAGGAAAAGGCGCCACGCAGCGCTGATTCAAAGAGCAGAGAAGGACACAACAATGCAGGATGAGCGAAAACACAAAAGGGGAAAACGGTGTTCTTTAGTTTGCCTTCGTCCCGTCTGCTAGGGTTAACGCCGCTTCGGTCATCCCATCGCTTCTGATAAAATACTCATGTTTGTCTTCTTTAATGCCAGCATGTGTTCGACTTGCCTACAGGTGATTGACAGAACTGGAAAAAGGCATCCGAAGAGCAAAGCTTCCCCTTAAAAAAATCTGAAAAGTTCAAGTCGGGCGTTTCCTGTTCAGGACGATTCATTCTTTGGAAGCGTCTGTAGCGACGCTGTGGACAGAAGACTGGGCTGCAGTGTGTTTCAGAGGAGCTAACGCTGCGTTCCATCAAGCGTCTTACGAAAAATCAGGAATCAGAGCTGTTCTAGGTTGTAGGTGTACACTGAACGCGTCGCTACCCAACAGCGAGCAACCGTGATGCATTCAAGGACATGCTGAGCTGCAAATACAATGTCAGCGGATCAAACGTCTCTGGAACGCAACACGAGCAACCAGAGCGATGAATTAGCGGATTATCAGCGTCTACTGTTGTAATCGTGGAAGACTATTTCAGCAGGAGAAGGGAAAGCATTAGAAAGTCGTTTAAACCCAGCATGAGTGTAAAGGACCCTCACACAGAGAGTCTTTGCCCTTTGGGTCAACTCAACAGCAACTGTCTTGGTCGATTTTCCCGCCGGATAAGTTTGTTCATTTGTAGTTTCATTGCAGATGTTCACGGACTTCTGCTGCATAAATCAAGAGATAATTTCCCTTTTCCTGCTGTGACCGGGCTCCCACGCGTCACGTCCGCGTGATTTCACCATATTTAGCGCCGTCCGAGTCGGAAACGTGTCGAAGGGCAGCGGCAATGGAGCTTTAAGCGTCGGCCTCTCTTGTCGCTGGACACCAGAAGGCACACATCTAGACGCTGGGCCAGGCAAGGAGACGCCGTGATTGGTCGGGACGGGACGTTCAAAAAGAAGCATGCTTGGACTTGTAAGTGCGTGAAGGAAAAACATGCTCTGAAGGGACTGAAAGGGTGCAGACGGATCATTCAGCTCTAACAAGAAGTAGACTCTAAGGTGGAGAAGGGCACTTAAAAGCAGAAGTAGGTTTTCTTCTATTTACACGTCCTCCCCGGCGATCTGCAGCTTCTGTGTGTGTGTGTGTTAGGTAGTTTTACACTCTCAAAGTTGGCTTGACAAATGAAAGAAAACAGTTTTCGTGTGATCGACGGATTGAAGTGACATCACCTTGTTTTTCTTCTCAAGTGAATAAACAACAACGACAACAATAACAACAACAACGACGATAAAAAAAACATTAAGCACACTACGTTAAAATATGACTAGTATTATCAAAAAGGCAAATAGTAGGTGTATTGCAACGATCTTTGCGGCATCACTATCAAAAACATCTATCTTCATCATCATCATAAATCTCATCACTATCATCCAAACATCATCATCATCATCATCATCTGAGACGGCGTGGCCCGGGATGATTGACAGCCCGGACCAGCCACTCGCATTTCGCCCGTCTCAGCGCAGGCAGGCACACTTGTACGACATAGCAACAATAATAAACGACGGGCGTTTCCGAGGAGACCGGCGTAAAAGACGGCCGGCCAATGGCAGCGAGGGCCGGGGTCCGGAGAGGAGCTCTGTCATTGGACGGCAGGCGTCTCTAGGTAACAGGGAGGAGCTCAGACAGGAGGAGGCGGGAGGCGATCCAGGTGTGTGAGATCTTGTGTGGTCCACAATAGGAAAGTAGGTGAGCTGGCTGAATGAAAGTGTGTGTGTGTGTGTGGAAGGTGAGTTTGTTTAGTCTGCTCTGTGTGTGTTTAGTTTCCGTCTAGACAGCTGGAGGTCTTTCCCAGGCCAGGCTGGTGCACATTAACACACACACTCACACACACACACACACACAGCTCTGGGGAAGGCTCGCTAGCTGCAATGCTAACGCGCTAACGCTAACGCAGCCTTCACGCCGGCTTACAGCGGAGGCAAAGCGTGCGATGGCTTCGAACAGGTGCAGATTATCGCCGGCGTGGACGCGTTTTACACGTGATGGGTTTCATGTGTGGGTTTTACGTGACTCGAGCCTGACATGGAGAAAGGTGGAAGTGGAAAAAGCACTGGTGAACGCCTGCTATCGCCTCTGCATGTAAACACACCAGTGTGCATGTGTGGATAGAACAGTGAGTTAAAATAAAACACGCTAAGTGTATGATTCGTTTTCCCTCCTCCTCCTCCTCCTGTCATGCTTTGTATCGTCAGCCAGCGCCAGTTTTCCCTGAAGTGACAGATTGATCCTACACTACTTTCATCAGCTGTAGGCGAATTATTTTAAATAATCATCAGGTGTTTCTACTTGAACACCCTCATCGGAGCCTGTCCAGTCTTCTCATACCCGCTGCAAACCCTCCAACGCGGGAAACCGAACCATTTCAAACCAGCCCGGTCCAAACACAAGCGACGCAAGAAAATAAAGGTCAATAAATTAGCTAAACTTGCGTCACAGGACCGGGCCAATAATCTCATTACGAGGTGGAAGGTGATTCATACTCTGATTGATCCGATCATCGTTCCTTCAGCTGCTTTGGGTCAAGAGATTAATTTTTTTGTGTCATGATTTCTTTAAATTCTTCTTTAAGTGCTCGTCATTGAATGCAGCGCAGCACAGGAACAGCGGAGAAAGAGAGGCGACAGGTAAGAAATGATTCGTGATTACTGGTCGACTTTTTTGCATCACCGGAGTCGAAGGCTGGACGTCCAGGTTTTGTCATTACAGTTAAATCAAAAGCATCCATGAATGATTTGCAGAATACGTCTGGATAACACCTGCTGCATTATAGGAAAGATTTTTGTGTTTAAAAATGGATGCTTAGCTCTGTGATTTAAAGGTAACGACAACACGAGTGGCACAAGCTGGTCTTTACGTCCATCCTAGACACCTGTGATTCACAGTTTAATAAAATAAAAGACACGTCAGGTAACAAAACGTCTTTGTTTTTGGCCTCCTTTGACTCTCTCCTCTCTTCAGGCTGCGAAGTTAAGCCGGCTCAGCTTTAGGAGTTTTGGCTGCGGTTCGGTTCGGTCCCTGCGGAGGGCGCTGTTGCATAAAAACTGGACACTGGAGGGCGCCGGCACGTCAGCGTAAATTCATTTAAAACAGCATTGATCGCAGTGGACGCTTTGTTTAGCAACTTTAAACACAAAAAAATGTCTGAATGTTTAGATTCCCTACTTTAATGAGCTAAAGCCGTACTACTTCTATGTTCCTACACTCTTAAAGAGATGACACAAGGCAAGCTGCTATTAACACTCGTGTCACTTTTCAACACTTCAGCGTGTCTAGTTTCAACAACCTGTCTTGTGCTGCATTTAACGCACAAAGAGTTTGGCTCCAAAGTTTAAACATCGACCACAGAAATCGACCAAACAACAGGTGGTTACGTGATCTTCTAGCCAAAAACTAAAGTTAGCTGGTCGCGTTTTGGTTCCAATTGTAGACTCTTCTTTCTTGCACAACAGCTTGTAAAGGGAAAATGGGACCAACAAGTTAAGGTACTGTAAAACTCTAAAAAGTTGAGTTGGTTTTGACTCGTGTCCGAAGCTTTGGTGCGAAACTCTTTGCGTCTTTTTAAAAGTGCAGCTCTAAAGGTTGAAGATCTGAGAACTTAAAGGGTTCTACCGTAGCTTTTGGGTGTTTTGGGTGAACTGAGGCCGACGCTGGCTGACAGAAGATTGTTGTCTCCTTCCTGGTGCGGTAAAGTGCTCAGAGACGCCTGCAAGAGAGGGAAACCTGCCAGAGAGGGTGGTGTGTTGGAAAGGCCGGAGAGAAGGGGCTTTAGAAGAAGCTGGAGTAAATGTGTAATTTCCACAGCAGCGCACAGCCGGCGTATCGAACATTTAGGGCCCGCTGGGCGACTGGCTTTCTTCCTGAGTTAATGCACTTCAAGGGGGACGTTAGGTGTCACTAGTTCTGAGTCGCTCTCTCGCTTCTCACCCAGCGAACAAAAACTCCTGACATTCAAAATAAAATAACACACAGCAGGATTAAAGGCTAACTCTGCTACATCCTAGCCTACTCTAGCTCTACCGTTACATTACACACTGTCTTGATTAGGTCAGACGTCTGTTTAAAAGTCCGATTAACAAACTCGTATGTGCTTGACTTGTTTGGTCGAGGTAGTGACAGCCAGCTTTGGGATTGGCTAACGATTCGGCCAATGGGGTGAGACGGAGAGAGCGACGAGCAGAGTTTCTGATTGGGCCCGCGGGTTGGACGCTGACTTGCGGTTGGCTCGCAGGACTCAGACATTTGCATAAACCAGGGATTTCTTTTCTTTTGATCAATGGTACAGTATCGGTTGGTCTGAGTCCGTCGGACCAACGTCAGGATCTCCCCATAAATTGCTCCTGATAGCGGCTGCTGTGCGCTGTTCTGGTCCGACTCTCCGGCAGGTTTCCGCCTCCCTCTCTTTCATTTTTATGCCTCAATAGACAGAGCTCCTTCACAATAAAAGTCTCTCTCAAACGTTCCGTCTGCGCATACTAAAAAATAGTGCAATTCTTTTCAGCAATTATATAAATAACTCTAAATTCGTGCTTTTCGCTCTCGGTTTGCATACATGTCCGCATATATATATACTCCGCATGTGTCATATATACACGTCGACATGTACGCGGCAAAATGTTCAACGTGAAAGTTGGCACCCCAACAGATTACTGATGTCTGTTTCTTCTTCTACAACTACACAACAAATAAAAACAATGAAAAACTCATAAGAATCCATCAAGTTTAGAAAAATACCCCTACTTTCTCTAGGTTCTCTCTCGTCATCGATCAAGATTATTTCTTTCCCCGTGGTGAACAGTCTTGAACTTTGTGCAAACCTTCTTTAGAAAAATTAAAAAATAAAAGAAGAAGGGGGGGTTCGGCGACGGCTCCTGCATCGGTTGGTCAACGTAAGGCAGGACTTTCAGCTCGGGGACGATCAGCGCTGTGCTACAACTGGCGGGCTAACTCAAGAGAAGACTAACTAGAACCTAGACTCTTCCTAAGGCGCCGACGAGTCCCCGTGATGCAGCTGGAAGCCTGGAGCAGGAGTCGTCGTGAAGTCGAGGATGTGGACTGAAAGGACTCGAAGCAGCGAGGGGGGGGGATTATCGCTAAGAAACCAACAAAAAAAATCCTAAAACCTGGAAGAACCAAGAAGATTGCAACATTTTCGCCTGGATAGGAATTTTCTGGTAAGTGTGAAA
Source organism: Dascyllus trimaculatus (assembly GCA_024666655.1). NCBI lineage: Eukaryota > Metazoa > Chordata > Actinopteri > Pomacentridae > Dascyllus > Dascyllus trimaculatus. Next base: position 78,046 of record JAMOIN010000127.1, read on the forward strand.
AAGACGAACAAACAAAGAAAAAGTTCTATAGAAACAAACGGAACAAGGAAATATATATAATGAATGAAGACTACGTGGATCAGTCTGATAGAGGAGGGACGAGGAGGGAAGGTGGCTTCTGTTTCCTCCCTTTCCGCCTTCTGCCAGCTCTTTTCTGACATCATCTTGGGTTTGTGCTCCTCGGACACAAAGCGTGTAACATGAAGTACCAGATGTTCTCCTGTGGCGGCGCTCTGCAGGAGTGATGTGGTTTCCAGGTGCTGGTGGGAAGCCGGCGTGTCCTGCCGCCTCTCCAGGTGTGAAGCAGGGAACAGCGGAACTGACCGCCCGTCGGCTACGACTACAGCTAACCAGCTCTTTGTACCATTCGCGTGATTTTCCCTCGTCATCTGATCGGACGTAATCCTGGTTTTCTCGCTGGCTAGCAAAGAGGAGGCAGCGCCGTCACACCTGCTGGGGCTTCTGGGATTTCTCCTTTGTATTCCTTGTGTTCCGGTTGTCCACGCTCCCTTGCTGCTGAGGCGGAGGCCGGAGCAGACCCTGCATGAGCGAGGACGGCGGCGCTTGCGGCACAGTTCGATGGCTGTGGGTGGAGCTCAGGGACGTAGGGTGGTAGTAGTGCCCGATGACCTCGCTGTAGGTCGGGGGAGCTCCTTCCACTCGAGAGCCCTGCTTCTGGTGCCGGGACAAGGCCTCCTGGGCTTCTAGCACGCTGATGCCTGGATGGACGCTCGGAGGAGGCGCCTGCAGACTGAGGGCAAAACGACGAAGAAGAAATTAGAACGATATCAGCGGAAAACGAGGACAACACCAACTGTAGGAGCAGAATAAAGAGACAGACTGTAGGGATTAAAGGAGACTTATAATCTGTTTTCAGCACAGAAGATCTGCTTTCAACCTGAGTCAATATTAGCGCGAGAAGCAGACATTTCTGACAAGTTTTTAACAAGAATAACAAGAATATATAGATGACTTCATGATAAAATGAGAATTTGTGCAAATGTCTTTAAAAAAAATCCCCCAAATTACACTATTTATCAGAGCCAGAAGCTAAAAAGAAACCCCTGTCCTTGAAATAAACATGTATAAAGTGTGTTTCTGCCAGGAAAATACACTAAATCTGATCTTTAAAATGTGATACCTCATGTCCAACTTAAAAATCTACCACAAATAAACCGTTTGCACTGTCCAGATTCAGTAAAACACTAATTCTGCCTTCCTACATACAATTAAAAAGCCCTTTGTGACTCAGCTGTGAGTTAAAAATGAGCGAGTGGAAGCTGAACTCCACCCAGACGCTGCTTGCAGTTCAGAGGGACAGTGCAGACGGGTCCGAAAGCAGAAATAAATAACCATTAGCCTTGTCGTCTGCTTTGGACGGAGGCTGTCCAGAGTTTTCAGTTGCTTTTTCCCCTTCTGTATTTGTCTTTTATCACTCAGAGCATCCATTCAAAAGTCTGAGTCACAGTCAGAACAAAGAGCAACACGGTGACTCAAACACAAACTGGATGTCAGAAGGGGGGAGTCCGACCTGATAGGCTGTGTTGGTGCAGGTTTAACTTGGCAGCTGGTTGGACTTGTTGGCTAAGTTGCTCTGGAAACACACGTGTAATTATCATTTCTGCTGTTCATGATGTGGAATCAGTGAACACGAGAACGCAGAAGTCATCCCGAACAAGACAGCTAACGGCCACCTCGTTTGTCTTTACCTGGCCTGCAGGCAGGAGTTGGACGGGTCGAGGGGATGGGAGTCGAACACGGTCCGGTTTGGCGGCGCTCTGACCGACTCGCGGTTCAGCTCCATCTGCTGCTCGGGGTCTCGGAGCTGCAGGGTGCAGGGGCCCTGGTAGGGCGGCGGCTCCTCGCCGTCCGACAGGGAGATCGTCGGAGGGAGGTCGATGAGGCTCTGGGGCAGGTAGGGGTACGTCGGCTGGAACCGGCTCGGGGCGTAGGTGTGCTGGAAGCGCTGGGAGTGGAGCGGAGGCTGGGGCTGGCCGTGCTGCGGCTCCCGCTGTAGGTAGGACGTGTGGACGCCTCGATCCGGAGGACGGGGGTTGTACACCTGGTGCTGAGGGAGGAGGCACAGTAACATGGTGAAGTGTCGTAATTATTTTCAGGTACACTGAAAAAACTCAACATCTTACCAAGTTAATTCGTCATATTTTTAGTCAAATTGTCTCAACCCACTTGATTTAAGATAAATTCACTTTCCAGGTAACATTTCAGCAGATGGAGGGACGTGTTTTAAGACAACGCATCTTAAATATCTTGTTAAGTCAAACAATCTTGAAATGATCTTGTTTTAGTTGTATTTTACCAGAAACAAGGTTCATTTCATTTCATACATGTTTCAAGCTGAGCTGTTGTTTGTATGAGATAAATAATCTGGATTTAAGGAATAAAGTAAATGCATTTTATTGGAAAATCACCAATTCATATCAGAAAACAGCTGCATGTGTAAAATGTGTTAAAAAAAACAAAGCAAATGTCTGCTTTGAGTTAAAACACCTCCTTTTGGGCGTAGCTGGCTTCACCTAAAACACAACACCTTCAAATGCTGTCAAACACCACTAAATATTAGGATTTCTAGCCAACTGTGAGAAGACATTATATCTCAGAATGCTTCAATTAATCTGTGTGATCTGATTTCAAGTACAAGATGGTCTTAAAACTAGAGAAGAGCCACGATAATACAACTAAAATAAGTTTAACACATCTCAAATTAAGAAGCTGACATTAAACTTATTAAAGCTAAAATCTATTTAATTCTTTATCATGTCTGGTTTATTCTAAGACACCTCAGCTTGACAATGCTGCTAAAATATAGCTTAAAATAAGTTTTCCTGTTGATTTTAAGACCTCAATATTCTAAATATCATGTCTTATTTCAAGAAATCTGACCAAGCAAATGTTCACTTGTTCTATTGGCAGATTTTTACACTTATTTCAGGTAAAAGTGCCTTGAAGTAAGTTTTTATTTCTTGTTTTGGGAGGGGAATTTTTTCCAGTGTAAAGTAGAATTTATGCATCCATCCATTAACTATACACCGCTTAATCCACTGTCTATCCCAGCTGACTCTGGACAGGTCACCAGTCTATCACACATAGAGACAGACAACCAAGCACACTCACATTCACACCTACAGACAATTAAGAATCATCAGTTAACCTCAGCATGTCTTTGGACAGTGGGAGGAAGCTGGAGAACCTGGTGAAAACATGCAAACTCCACACAGAAAGATCCCAGGCGTCCGATCTTCTAGCTGTGAGGCGATGCTGTTAAGAACCGTGCAGCCCCTGAATTTACACTAGAACGTACTAAAAACACCGCTTGTATGAAGCAGGACTCACCTCATTTAGAACACTGCTCGTCCCTGTCGACTCAGAGGACCACAGACCTCCCTCCTGTGGGAGAAAGAGACATTTTACCATCATTTAAACCAAAATCTACCAGATCACATGAGCTGACAGACAGAATGGTGCAAGTATGACACATTGCAATCACTAATCAGCTCATTTCTGCAGTCAGACGAGCTCTTTCCCTGACTGGGATTAGCTCCAGCTGTCTCTGTTAGTCTTTGTTGGCTTTCTTGCGTGAAAAAACTCCAGTAAAACTACTTCACTGCATTTTATTGCGCGACTGCATGTTTGTCCACTAGAGGGCTCAGCCGGTGTGGAGCAGCAGAGCCTCACCTGCTCAGTGCTTCTTCAGACGTTCCCATAACTTTAATTGCTGTCTTCATGTCAGCTGATAACCTGAAGACACCAAACCCTGAACTTGGTTTCGCCCAGTTGGGAAACTTTTACTGAGGAAATGATAAAAGCGGCTCTGTAAAAACATCTGACGGGAAATTTTGTGCAGTTTTTTTGTTGTTCTGTCTCCAAACTGGCTGACTGCATGTGTGTCAGTGTGTCTGTCTGCTAATCCAAATTAACTAGGACGCTTCGACTCCCCTGAGCTCATCAGGAGCTCTGTGTGTGTTTATGCTTCATCCTTTACTCATATCTTACTTGCAGACTGCAGCTGCACACACACTCATAGACACACACTGTGATTCAGGAGCAGGTGACTCAGGAAGTGCAGTCATATGTTTGAGGAAGCCTCAGGTGTAAGTCGGTGCATGTGTTTCTGGAAATAGACGTGGTGAGCCGCGGCGGCCCCTAATGAAGGAGTGAGTCAGCATGTTAGCGTTTAATCACTGCGATCGCATGCCGTCACTCAGCGGAGCTCAAACGCTGCCTTTCGTCTCAATCTGTCTTTTATTATCGGCCGTCCTGGCGGTGACTAACCTGCTGCAGAAAGCCCGCTAATAAAGATGAATGACTGTAATTGTAGTGGTTATAATCTTTATATAAAACATGTGTTTTCATTAGCTTCTTGCTCCGTGTCTATTTATGTGTCTCTATATAACTTTGTCTACATTCTAAGGGAGTTAAATTGTACGTATTAATTGGATTGTATGCTTTATTTAATCCTTTAAAGCTGATTTAACTTTATTCGGTTGCTGTTAACCCTCTGAACCCCACATTACTAACCTGTTTCCATTCTCGTCTCGTATTTGCTCTGCCTAAACACTGCCTGCAGTTCAACCAAGTTCAGCTGAAATGTCCCTGAATGCCTTTATGTCACTGCTGAGCAAAGCTGAGTCACCACACGCAGCATTTTTAGATATTTTTACCCAATCTGGCTCGACTGAATGTTTTATTTTGGCTGATTTGTAAATCGAACATGCAGAATAAAGCTGTGATAAAGATTCTAGACGTGTCACAGAGGAGTAGTTCTCTGATAATCCTGTAACAGAAGATCCATTCCTGATCGGACAACGCTAGCTTGGATAAATCTAAATACAAGGTCCAGGTGTGCATGTGACTCACGTTGGCCAATGGCAGGTGTCTCCTGCGCGTGGGGGCGTGTCTGGAGAGGAGGGAGCGCGCTGACAGGCGGTAGTGGTTCAGCAGGCAGGTGATCACCACCACCATGACCATCATGACCACCACGATCACCAGGATCTGGACGAACTCCAGCTGGGCTGCAACGGCACAGAAGCAAAGGTGGAGGTCAGTGGGTGAGTCGAGGAAAACACTGTTCAGCCAGTAGAGCAGGAGCGTCAAACTCTGGTCCTCGAGGGCCACCATCCTGCATGTTTTAGATGTTTCCCTCTGATTCAAATGATCAGCTCATCATCAAGTTCTGCAGAAGCCTGATAACGATCCTGATCATTTGAATCTGGTGTGTTTGAAGAGGGAAACATCTAAAACATGCTGGATAGTGGCCCTCGAAGACCGACGTTCAACATCGGTCAGAGAGAGACAGGAAGTGATGCGATGCTTTTGCAACTTGACATAAACTAGAGAATAAAAGTCAGGATATATCAGCGTCTGATGCATTTACTGAGAGCAAGCTCTTCAGTCTTGTTCAAAAGTGCCTCAACTATGCGGAAGGCTAACTTCCACTATCACCGCTGTCTTACACAACGTCCTCTTAGTAGGTTACAAGGCAGTTACAGTTATAATTGCAGCTAAACAGGCTAAAGCAGTGTACAAAAAGGGCCATAAGACACTCACATAACTGTTTTCAGACGTTGACGTTTACAGCATTACATTAAAAATTGATAAAAGAAAAAGAGAAGAGAGAAAAAACAAACAAAAACTACATCAATCGCACCTTTTTTATATGAAATGTAAATTCAAAGCTGTGATTTCAGAGTGAAATGGAGTCACTTGTCTGTATGTAAACCTTCAACCTGAGGAAAGCAGCTCAGATACTTTGTGCTTTTTATCAGGCTTTACTTTCTAAATAATCTCAGGACAGCAGCAACGCAACTTGAGAAAAGTAGGCTACGGTACATCCGTCTGCAGTTAGACGGCCTTCGCATGGTCTAGTGCTGGAAATCAATTATTTAGCAGATGAAATATTCAAGAAAATGTGGCATCTTTAAATTACGAAGTGGCAAATCCTTCTAAATGTTCAGTGTAGTTAGCATTTAGTGACCTGTTAAACACCATCAGTGACCGGGTTTATTGAGCCACTTTTAATAGGACAACAGCAAGGTTTATATCCTTTTCTGTGTGACGGGAGGGAAAAAAGAAGGTTTTGTGACATGTAGAGGTCAGCAGGGTGTCTGCAACACACACACACACACACACACACACACACTGAGCCAGACTAGACCAGACAGACAGGGCTAGCTTTGTTTAGAGACAGTCTGCTCTAACTACCCCCCTGCCCTGCCTCCACCGCCTCCACCACCCCCATTACCCACACACACACACACACACACACACACACACACACACACACACACAGAGCACTTTTTCTCACACTTTTTTTTCACGAGGAGCAGCCAGAGGTCAGGGCCAAGTCAGACATGAGAACATAAAGTAACCTGCAGACAACAACACCACCGCCGACCGGCTTCCAGACAGCTCACACCGGTTCTCACAGCCTTGTTGTGTGTTGCTCCGACTGTTACACAACACCGGGAGGCTCGCAGACGGTCAGGTGACTCCTAGAAACTCATTCACAGCATCTCCTGAGTGCTCCAGAGAGCTGCGTTTAGACTAAATTAACACATTAAATCCATAAATCAGAATTAGGTTAACCAGCATCAGTTCAAATGGGGAACTCCACCAAAATAAAAGCCTCTGATTTCATGTCTGTTCATTTATTTACCATCACAAACCAGCTGTGGACTGTCCTGCAGGGTCTATAAAACCAGGTTTAGCTGCTTTGACTCTTATTATTTTTACAGTCTGGTGTTCGTCTAGACTTTTTAGAGACACATTCCTGCTCCAGCCAAACTTGATTTGTTTCTCGGAGGTCAACAACCGTCTCCACAAACCACCGGCCAGCTTCACCCTTTAACTGCCGAGCCCAGCCAGCTTTCAAAACAACACTCAGCTCTGTGGTGAAGCTGGACGTACACCTACACGTGCAGCACGCTCTAACTGGATTACTGAATGCAGAATTTATGCAGTCGAAACTAGAAACAGGCAGAAGGTTGAGGAGTTTTAAGCCAAGCCTAAAGTCTGATCTGTAGCCTCTCTCTTTCCCCAAGACCCTCCAACGAGCAGTTCGACAACGTTATCTTAAGGAAAAGGCTCTGCAGAGACCGGAGGACTCGCTAGACCAGTGGTTCTCAACTGGTGGATCGGGACCCAAAGGGGCACAGTTTGCTTTCAGTAGCAGGATATTTAGTGGTGGTGACACCAGTAGTTGCCCACTATTAACCCCCAGATCTGTCTCTGCCAGCTTATTGGAGAAATTTATGCTAAAACGTCCCAAAAATGAACCAAAATGTGCTCAGAATCTGTCAAAATGGGCCAAAATATGCCCCAAAACTTGGCAAAAGTGTCCAAATATACTAAAATTAACAAGTGAAATAAGCCAAAATGTTCCCTAAATTGTGTCAAAATGTGTTGAGACTACACCCAAATAAACCTTAATTTGTTAACAGGAACAGCAAACTTCAAAAAGTTGGGTTGTGACTGATATTAATAGAGACGTAGTGGGTCCTGATGCTGGACCAGTTGAGAGTCACTGCTCTAGACCGTTGTAAAAACTTGCTGCAGACCCTGCTGGGTGCATTTAAAAAGACATGATTGCACTGTTTTCCAAAAGAACAGATCAGCAGCAGCTTTTTATGTGCAAATTCAACCAAAGTGATGCGTTCGGGCGTCTTGTTTCTCCTGATCTTGTGTCTAAAGCATCAAACTGGAGGGTGTTCAGCTTTCCAGCTCCACCTCTGTCGGTCAAGTAACGGTTTAATCCCGGCGTGCCAAGCTGCATGCATTCAAGGAGAGAAGAGAAAGCCAACCTGAGGGATAACACCCTCCGACTTCTGCTTGCTGCAACAAGTCATGCACCACAATCAGAGGAGTGCATCACAGCCACAGGGCGCCTGATGAAATGTGGACCTCGGATGAGAGACTCACCGCACAGCTGGGTCTGAACACAGTTGTCATGGCTGTGGCTCCCCGGAGGAGGCTGCATCGTCTCTTCACGCGACCAGCTCAGGAGTTTATCTTTTAAAAGTGTCCCGGCGGTGAAAGCCTGATGCAGAGAGCCGAAGCCGAAGCAGCTAAAACGAAAGAAAGCCTCCCGCCGCAGCGACCCTCCAAGCCTGCATGTCCTGCGTGATGCTGCCACGCCGTGTGTGTGTGTCCTCGCCGGTCGGCACACACACTCTGAGCCCAGCCCAGCTTTGTCTGCAACTTTTTCTCACACGCATTCCCACACACTGTCCAGACGCACACACACACACGCATTGAGGAAACAGCTGACCGGACCCCTTCCCTGCCTCCCCCCCACCCACCACAGAACAAAAGGGGGTCAATGTGAGGAGGAGGAGGGGGGAGAAAGAGACAGAGGGAGAGAGGGGAGAGAAAAAGAGGGGGAGTGGTGGGAGCGTCTGGGAGAGACAGATGGGTCAGAGGGATGGTCAGAATAATGATGAGAGGGGAGGGGGGAGTCTGGGCTGGACTTCTCATTAGGACGAACTAAAATAGTTAATAAAAGCTTTACATCTAAATATACTGTCTAAAAAGAAGATTTTAAATTCTGGTATAATATGGAATAATATGGTATAATATGGTATGGTATGGTATAATATGGTATGGTATGGTATAATATGGTATGGTAGTGTATAATATGGTATGGTATGGTATGGTATGGTAGTGTATAATATGGTATGGTATAATATGGTATAATGTGGTATAATATGGTATGGTATGGTAGTGTATAATATGGTACGGTATGGTATAATATGGTATAATATGGTATAATATGGTATGGTATGGTAGTGTATAATATGGTATGGTATGGTATGGTATGGTATGGTATGGTATGGTATGGTATAATATGGTATGGTATGGTATGGTATGGTATGGTATGGTATGGTATGGTATGGTATGGTATGGTATAGTATGGTAGTACATAATATGGTATGGTATAATATGGTATGGTATAATATGGTATGGTATGGTATGGTATAATATGGTATGGTATGGTAGTACATAATATGGTATGGTATGGTATGGTATGGTATGGTATAATATGGTATGGTATGGTATAATATGGTATGGTATGGTATGGTATGGTATAATATGGTATGGTATGGTATAATATGGTATGGTATAATATGGTATGGTATAATATGGTATGGTATGGTATGGTATGGTATGGTATGGTATGGTATGGTATGGTATAGTATGGTAGTACATAATATGGTATGGTATAATATGGTATGGTATAATATGGTATGGTATAATATGGTATGGTATAATATGGTATGGTATGGTATGGTATAATATGGTACGGTAGTACATAATATGGTATGGTATAATATGGTATGGTATAATATGGTATGGTATGGTATGGTATAATATGGTATGGTAGTACATAATATGGTATGGTAGTACATAATATGGTATGGTATGGTATAATATGGTATGGTATGGTATAATATGGTATGGTAGTACATAATATGGTATGGTATAATATGGTACGGTAGTACATAATATGGTATGGTATAATATGGTATAATATGGTATGGTATGGTATGGTATAATATGGTATGGTAGTACATAATATGGTATGGTAGTACATAATATGGTATGGTATAATATGGTATGGTATGGTATAATATGGTATGGTAGTACATAATATGGTATGGTATGGTTGTATATAATATGAAATGGGCATGTATGAGATGGTATGGTATCATATGATATGGTATGGTATGTTATGGTATGGAATAATATTGTATAATATGGTATAATATGGTATGGTATAATATGGTATAATATGGTATGGTAGGGTATGATAGGGTATAGTAGTGAATATTATGGTATGGTATAATATAGTATGGGATGGTATCATATAATATTAGATTGTATGGTATAATCTGGTATAATATAGTATTGTAGTGTATGGTATGATATGATATACCATACATGATAATAATATGATATGAAAGGAAAGGAAAGGGGAGGAAAGGAAAGGAAGGGGGAGGGGACGAGAGAAAAAGTTGTAGGAGTTTAGCACCAGCTGACAGAACAAGCTGTCAGGAGGCAGTGGGCCCACACACACACACTCACACACACAC
>JAMOIN010000328.1:0-87422 GCA_024666655.1 Dascyllus trimaculatus
TAATACCTACAAGCAATTCTCTGAATAAAGACCTGAACACACCTGAACGTTTTCTGGCTTGCTTTTGTTCTATTTATGTCTGCCTGTCCGTCCTCCATGTCTGGCTTTTGTAACAAACAATATATGTTGACAACTGATGGATTTATGATCACTTTTATAGTGCAGACATGTCATTCCTCTATAGACGTAATGCACTGTAGGGGCGTGTGGCACTGTACCAAGAAGGCCGCCGCGTAGGCACGTCGGCTCCAATCGGCAGCAGCAGTCAACGCGGCGTCTGCGTATATGTCTATGGTTTTTTTCCCCCAGGTATTTAAATCTCGCGGTAATTGGTATAGCCCTGTGGGATTATAGTCACGTGATCTCGTAGCCAATCATCGCGCAGTCTTCAGTGAAGTCATGCGGTCACGTGAGTCGCCGCGACCAATCATGTCTTTAAAATGGCGCTGAGTCAGCATGTGTAAGGACAGCGGGGAAGTCAAACAAGAAGTCGTGCCACTGGTATCACTCTAAGATTAATAAATTAGATCGACTAAATATTGATGGTAGTGTCACAGATGATATCAAATCAATCTCACAATATTGCTGTAAATTTTACTCTAATTTATATGAATCTCACTATGACCATCAGTGTGGTGAACACTTGATATCATCTGTAAATGTTAAAAATATCAGTGAAATTGACAAAAATTACTGCGACAGCCCATTCACAGAAGAAGATATTTTTAGAGCAATAGCACAACTAAAGAACAACAAATCTCCGGGTACAGACGGTTTAAGCTCAGAACTTTATAAAGCATTTTCGGATATGTTGGCACCTTTCATACTGAAGGTTTTTAATGAAAGCACTGAGAGAGGCTATCTTCCACCGAGCCTCACACAGGGTCTTATTACTTTAATCCCTAAGCCAAATAAAGACACATTATACATTGATAACTGGCGACCGATATGTTTGTTAAATAATGACTATAAAATTATGGCATTGTTAGTGGCAAGAAGGATTAAAGATGTTTTAGATATGTTAATTGATGAGACCCAATCAGGTTTTATGAAAGGACGACACATTTCCAACAATATTAGGCTTGTGCTAGACATCCTAGATTACAATGAATTAATACCAGATGAATCCCTCATACTATTTCTCGACTTCTACAAAGCTTTCGATTCCATTGAACACGAGTTTATTTTCCAGTCAGTAAAAAAGTTTGGTTTTGGGAACAGATTCTGTGACTTCATAAAAACACTGTATGCAAATGCAAATTGTTCCATAAAAATGTCGAATGGCACAACAACCTCCAGATTTAGTCTAAAACGTGGTATTCGCCAGGGTTGCCCTGCAAGTCCCTATCTTTTTCTGCTTTGTACACAAATTCTGGCATCATTTATTTCCAAAAGCAATTTGCAAGGTATAACTATAGCTGGTCAACAGATTTTTCTTAGCCAATTGGCTGATGATACCACTATTTTCCTTAAAAATGCTGATCAGGTAACTGTAGCTTTACAGATTATTAATGAATTCTCAAAGGCCTCAGGCTTAACTTTGAATCTAAATAAATGCCAGCTTTTACCAGTGAAGGACTGTAGACTCACAAGTATCTGCAATATAGATGTCTTGACAGAAGTAACATATTTGGGAATAGTAATTTGTAAAGACCACAAACGTAGGATTTCTGCCAATTTTCCACCAATAATGAAGAAAACACAAACTAAATTAAATCAATGGCTGCAGAGAGACCTAACGCTAAAAGGAAGAGTACTACTCTCTAAAGCAGAAGGTCTGTCACGTTTAATTTACGCAGCACTTTCTCTTCAAATAGACTCAAAAACCTGTGGGGATGTTGACCGTATGCTCTTTAACTTCATCTGGAAAAATAAAACACATTACATAAGAAAAAATGTCATAATGAATACATATGAGCATGGAGGCCTCAACGTATTAGATTTCACCACTTTAAACAATACAATCAAAATAAATTGGGCTAAATATTTCTTTAAAAACCCTACATCAATATGGAATATTATTCCTCACCATATATTCTCAAAATTTGGTGGCCTCAATTTCATTTTAAGTTGCAATTATAATGTTAATAAAATATCAGAAAAAATATCTTTATTCCACAGGCAAGTGTTGATGGCATGGTCTCTAATATACAAACATAACTTCTCTCCACACAAATACATAATATGGAATAATGAATCTATACTATTCAAAAACAAATCCCTTTATTATAGTGATTGGGTGGAGAAACAAATCATTCTCGTATCTCAACTCTTTAACAGCAATGGGCTGCTTATGTCATATTCAGAATTTATTACTACATATCAATTCCCTGTTATGCCAAGACGATATGCAATAGTTTTTGATGCTATATCTTCTGGAATTCTGATGATGTTCAAAAACATAAAATGGCCCTTGCAAATATCAGTTTCTCTTCCCAATGTGCTAAATTCACATACAGGGAAAATTTGTTTCTTAAACTACAAAAACAGCAACAAAAATATTAGAGCTTTACTCCAGGAAAATATGGTGTCTATCCCTCGTTCTCTATCTTACTGGAGTCAGTTTATGGATGATATTGTGTGGAGCAAAGTTTGGACCATCCCTAACAAGTACCTAATAACAAACAAAGTAAAGGAGGTATCCTACAAAATTTTGCATAAATATTATCCTGCAAACCTCTTCATGACAAAATTCAAGAAGGACATTGTTGTGAACTGCTCATTTTGTGGAACTGTTCCAGAGACTATTGAACATTTATTTTGGTCATGCTCACATTCTCAGATCTTCTGGAAGGACGTCTGCAACTTTATAAATAGAAATATAATGCGTTTTTATGTGTTAAAATGGGAAGATGTGGTTTTATGTCTATTCAAAACACATACAGCTAAAGCTGAAGTATTTACAATTAATTTACTTATCATTCTAGCTAAATTCTACATACACAAATGCAAGTTCACTAACGTCAAACCAAATTTTAAACATTTCTATAATGACACGCTCTTGTATATCAAAACAATTAAGAACTCTTCTAATCGAAAAGCAATACATACAATTTCTATTTGCACAAACCTAAAACTGTTTGATTTACATAACTAGAGGTGGGTAAATCCTAAATTATAATTTTAGAATTAGTTTTTTACCTTTCCCATTTAAACTAGAATCAAGAAATTTTGAAAGCTTAATTACCCACCCCTATTTATAAACCTACTTATATTATATTCCCCCCCCCCCCTGCATCTCCCCTTTTTCTTTATCTTCTTTCATCAGAACAAACTTAAAATTTGTAATGTACATGTATGTACTATTGTTTACGATGACATACAATGTTGTACCATGTTATTGCTAATAAATGCTCAATAAAAGTGAAAAAAAAAAAAAAAAAAAAAGTCGTGCCACTGGTCTGTTTAAACTTCCATTTTCGCTATTCTTGCTATTTCAAAATCACTTTTCAGTCACGGATTTATCTGTTACCTTTTAGGAGTCTCCTACTGCGGCCCAACCCGCGAGGAAAAGGGCTCGTGTGTAGCGATAGATCCCAAACCTAGTGAGTGTATGTTTGTTAGCCTAGCCGCCGTCATTCATTGGTATGACGCTGGTTAGCATACTATATTGACAAAGTTATGCCTTGTTTCTTCATAATGTTACATGCAAATGAACTTATATTAATTGCCAAATGTCCAAGCAACAAATATACGGAAATACACTGATTATATTTATTCAATGGTTTTTGAAGTGCTTTTTCCCATGATGGTGTTTCTAAGATATTCAAGCACTTTAAGCTATGCATTTTGTACTAATAACTTGAACTGTTTTAATGCTTCACTCATGTATTTGGTAAATAATGTGGTAAATATTATTTATTAATTATGACAACTGCCAATGGCATAGATGATAGTATGATGACATATCAATAATTAAAGATTGAAGTTTGGAATGTAACTTGTTTGTAGTGTAATAAGTGCTATTTAATTATAAATTGTGTGTGCACTGGAAATATATTTTTATAGCTTTAACCTCATGAGCACAGGTAAAATGGCTGGTGATTTATTAGAACTTTTGGTGCTGTTCTCCAGGCCAAGTTCCAATGCGATGGTGAGCTAATGAGGCAGGTTTCGAGCCCACAACTGAGGACTTGCTGAAGGATCAAATCAAAAGGGAACTGACCTTTCCTGTCGGGCCGGTAGGGGGCTCCTTTTAGCCCATGAACACTCCCCACTCACACACTCGTGTTGCCACCACCCCACATTCTCATTATCCCCCACAACTTCTGCCCACTTTTCCCCTGGACAGTTTTGTCAAACCCAGACGTGGGTTCATTCTTTAATTGTGGGTGAGTTGGGATCTTTGAGTCAAACTGGACATTGAGGTTGGGAAGTAACTCGTGGAACGTTATGGTACTGTACTAAAAAAAAGGTGTTGTGCCTTAAAGTCTATTGTTGTAATTCTTCTGCCGGACTGAATTAAGCGCTTGTTATTGAATGGGCGTTCACTGAATATTTTGTATGTCTCTCTGTTCACTGTATATATTTGCACTGCTTGTTGTTTGTCATTCATCACCTATTTACTGTACAATATATGGTGCGAGCAAAAAGCATTCAGTCTCCTGTCCACTACCTCCTTGAGTTGAAACTAATCCTTTGATTACTAGCCTATGAGATTGCTCCTAATGTGTTGTTCTATCACCTGGACCTTTACAGGTACTAGTACAGTACTTACTACTAATTACATATAAGTTTATATATTATATTTATATATATTACAGAGTTGCTACAAGACTGTAAGTGCTACTGAATGCACTGAATCATACATGTTTCTTTAAATTGTTTTTATTTCCGTGTTTCGGCATGAAAATGCAAAGATGGCTGCTGTGGGCTAAAACAAGCCCTCATAATGTCTGTGAATGAAAAGTGGCCTACAGATAACTTTTCCTCAACATTCTTTTTCTGGCAAAGACAAAAGTCCCTCTGGCTCACAATACATTTGAAACAGTTTACTGTGGTAGACTTAGACAATATGACTTTGAAGATTAACCCTCTGAACACATCAGAAAAGTCACTTAAGTCACTAAAATCACTTGTTACTTCAAGGATGTAAATGGTCCTCCATTATAATGCTTGGACCCTCTCATTGAAATACATGGAACCACACATTTTGATGATGTCTTTTCCAATTAAGACGTCCTTTTTGGTGCTTTATATGGTATTTATACTTTACTTAAATGATATTGGTGCAGTACTTAATAAGTTGAAATATATTACATTTGCGGATGATACAACTGTATTTAGTTCAGGACCAGACATTAAAGAACTGTTGATTACAGTAGAAAAGGAGTTGATCCGGTTAAAGAAATGGTTTGATATCAATAAGTTATCATTAAATGAAAATAAAACAAAATTTATGGTGTTTGGTGGTGTTAGGGCGAATTGTGAAATCCAACTGATCCTAAATGTAGTTGAAATTGAAAGAGTATATGAAACCAAATTCTTGGGAGTAATTTTAGATCATAAACTCAGTTGGAAGCCACATATTGAATATATAAAACAGAAATTATCTAAAAGTATTGGTGTGATTTACAAAACAAGCAATTTTTTGAACAAAAATGGTCTACGTATTTTGTACTTCTCACTTATAATGCCATATATGACATATTGTGTTGAGGTTTGGGGAAATACATACAGAACATACAGAGACCCTATAATTAAACTCCAGAAGAGAATTATTAGAATAATAAATAAAGCTTCCTATTGTGAACCTACTAATAAATTATTTATAGAGTCTGGCACCTTGAAATTCTTAGATATTGTATACTTAAAAACATTAGAAATATTATTTCGAGTTAAGAATAAATGTCTTCCCATCAGTATACAACAATTTTTTAAATTAAGAAGAAAAAAATATAATTTAAGAGGGCTGGGTATCTTTGAAAGAGGCAAAGTGAGAACTAATGTTAAATACAGATGTATTTCATATTTGGGTGTTATATTATGGAATGAACTGAGTGATTAGTTGAAAATGTGTAGATCTTTGTTGAGCTTTAAAAAAGTATTAATACTTAGATAGATATATTAAGGATGACTTTACAAAATGACTGATATCTGAAACGACCAAGAAGAATAATTTAGTCTAAAATCTTTTTTGTTTTTTCTATTTGTCTTTTATTTATGTCTTGTATTATTGATATCCTGGGTGATTCTATGGATTTGTGTAGGATAGGCAAAACAAGCCTTGGCTGCTGCCTATTCCTTTTTCGGTTACAGAACTTGTAAAATATATATGTGTATGTGTATATGTATATATGTTGTAACCGAAATAAACTATTCATTCATTCATTCATTATTACATTTTCTTCATAATAAAGTGCAACACCTGCATTTTGTAATAACTGATGCATTATGTAACTACTTGTTCCAAAATGCAGCAAAGTTTATTACATACTGGTTCAAGAATTTTATTGCAGAATGCTTCAGATTATTACATAATGTGGACTCCAACCTGCATCATAAATCAGGGCTCTGTACCTCCATAAGCTCTAAACTCACAGTATGAACACTGGATGAGTAAATGACTTCAAAATGATCAGCAGCATATTAAACATTTTAAAGTTTTTACAGAATCAGAATCTACTTAATTGGCCAAATTTGTGCACAAACAAGAAATCTGACTCCGGTGTATCTTTGCTGTCTATGTGCATTTATCTGACAAAAAACAAAGACAAAACAACAGAGTAGTAAAAATAAGGTAAAAAATTAAAGCTGCAAGCAGCTTCAGATGGGCCCTCGGCTGCAGCCAGTTGTGTTTGTCTCATCCTGCTCTGCAATTGTACCAAATTTCATGTCTACAGGACAAACCAGTGACTTTAAATGAATGTTTGAAATTTTTTAGGGAGTACTGTGGAGCTTTTTTGAAATTTCAAAAGCAGAAATGTTTTTGTCTTGGGCTACTATACGTGTTTACTGAAGTTCATAGCAGTACATGAAACTTAACTCCACTAAAGTCCAATTTTCAAGGTGGCGCTATTGAGTCATTTTGCCATTCATATGAGTAATTCCCCCAAATTATCAAATTTTTCACCAGTCCTGATGTGTGTGCCAAATCTGGGGAGTTTTTGAGCATGTTTAGGGGGTCAAATTGGGGTTCAAGTAAAAATTAAAGCTGCAAGCAGCGTTGGACGGGTTCTCGCTTAGTGCCGGTCAGTGACCGATGCATACCATCAGGGCCAGACTTTGATCACGCATGTGAAGTTTAAGGCCAATCAGAGCATGTACAGCCTTGTTAGACAGCACTTCCTGTTTCATAGCATGCTGGCGACTGAGACAGGAAATGGCAATATGCATGCCATCTGGCAAGGACTGAGATCACGAATGTGAAGTTTCAGGCAGATTGGAGCATTTGCAGTCGAATTAGAGTCCACTTCCTGTTTTGTGGCGGAGGACTGAATTTCAGGGGGTTGCCATGGCCACGCTCTTTGACTTCTGCAGAACATTTTGATAAGTTTTCATCACTAAGGCCTGTTGTATATACTGGTCAAATTTGAGTTGTCTTTGAGTGACGTCTTATGAGGAGTTAATGACAAATAAAAACATGAATCTGTGAATCATTCTAATAGCTCAGTGTTGGATGCAAGATTTATATGAATGCATAATAACAGGGAAGCCATTTTATACATGGCACAAGGCCCAGTTTAATGTTAAATAACATTATATAAGGTGTGTCGTAGGAGATCCCTGCTTCATCTTTCCATCAGTTTGGGGGTTGTTGGCCTAAAAATTATTAAAGACTGTTGGCATAAGCAGTAGCAATAGTACCAATAGACAGTGGTGTATAATATATTTATGGATAACGTACAATATTTCCAGTGGTGAAAATTATGCTTATTAAAAGGGGAACAATTACACAGGATATACTGCAGTGGAATGGGAATGATTTACATTTTTTACAAAGTGTACAGTAAATGTGTAGTTATGTAATGGTAGATATTAATGCACAGTTTATAGAGAAATAATATGCAGTATTTCATGTAGGTATAGACAATTAAATTCATTCAAGGAATGGGTGTGTAAAAGGAGAATATGTAATTAGTGCAATGGAGAAATTAAAGTAATAATATCCCGAGACAAAAAAAAATTGAGTTGTCTTTGAGTGACGTCTTATGAGGAGTTAATGACAACAATTTCACACTTAACACAAAATGGTGGATTTCCTGTTTGGGTTGGAGTGTGGCTGCAACGATTATTTTTGAGCACCTTGATGTGCTACATATGCCTACCAAATGTCAGCAATGTAGGTGAAACTGCCTTCCTGTCGTAGATGAACCAAATGTTGCAGTGTTGCAGGAGGCAATATGGAGCCGTTTAACCACTCTCACATCTGCTATTCCCCCAAAATATATCCACAGCTTTCATGAAACAACAAAGCTGGAGAAGATTGGACTCTTTATGTGTGAGTTACAACATCTTCCTGAGGCTTTTTTTGTTTGTGTGAGGTTCAGATTTAACTTTATTGTTATTGTACATATCACAAGTACATGACGTTTCACAACTCAGCCAAATAACCATGCACATTTAAATTAAAAACGCCCTTTGACTTCTGCAGAACATGAATCTGTGAATCATTCTAATAGCTCAGTGTTGGATGCAAGATTTATATTTATACATGGTGGTATGCAGTATTTGAGGTATAGACAGTAAAACTAATCTGTGTGTGTGTGTGTGTGTGTGTGTGTGTGTGTCTGTGTGTGTCTGTGTGTGTGTGTGTGTGTGTTGGGATGGAGGAGGGGCAGACAGGCTGCTGCAGCTGGAGGAGACATCAACAGATTTAAGGCTGATCTGAATCAACGTTCAGAGGGCCACAGCGGCAAAACCGTTTGACATCTGAGATTTTTGACATCTTTTCATCGTTAAGGCCTGTCGTATATACTGGCCAAATTTCAGCTGTCTTGGAGTTACCCTGTGTGCGGTTATAGCTCTTTAATATCAGCAAAAATCAAAAATATAACGCAAAATGGCGGACTTCCTGTTGCGTTGTGGGTATGGGTGCAAGAGGATTTTTTGTGCGTCTTGTGGTGATACATATGCGTACCAAAAATTGTAACTGTAGGCGAAAATAACCGGTCCCAAACCCTGTTTTTTCATTTTTTAGATAGGGCTGTTGAGTCATTTTGCAATAGACATGTGTAATTCCCCCAAAATATCAAGTTTTTCGCCAGTCCTGATGTGTGTGCAAATTTTCATGAGTTTTTGAGCATGTTTAGGGGGTCAAAAATGCAATTTAAAAGTCGGACAAATAATAATAATAATCCGAGCGATTTCAATAGTGTTTTCGTACCTCGGTGCTCGAACCCTAAAAAGAAAAGAAAGACAAACAAAGAAACAGAGCAGGAACAATAGCGTCCTTGCATTTCAGTGCCTTTCACCCTTTCGTGTTCGGGTCCCAATAAATACAAACATAAACATCCATTCATCCAGTAAGACAAAGCTTAATTTCCATCGTGCATGAAGAGTTTAACTTTAGAGGATCATCTGTCAGAGTGATGTCATTGAGGTGGTCTTACCTGAGCTGCTGGGTTCAGATGCTCTGATGCTGAGGAAGAGGAACAGCTGCTTTATACTTCAGGTGACGATGTGGTCACATGATTTCTGAGAAACTCAGTGTGTGTGTGTTTATATATGTGTGTGTGTGTTTCTCTGATCACATGATTTCACAGAAGCGGTCTGGTTTTCAGGAAACTGTACCAACCCTGACAGAGGTAGATGCCAGATTTGAATGTGTCTGTAACGGAATGATGATTCTAATGATAAACACTTTATGCTGTGGGTTTTAGGGTAAACTTGTTTTTCTCAGGTCGTGTTATTTTCAGCGTTCATCTGTGTCCTGCTTAGTTTGTACCTGTGGTTTAGACTGTAGTAGCTGTGCTGTGGTTTCGTTCTGTTTGTGATATGTTCAGTGTTTCTTGGTAAATGACACGGTGGTTTTGTTCTATAAAGTCTCGCTGTTTAGTTTCATGTAAATGCTGTTTCTTCATATTGTCTGGTTTTAATGTACCACGTTTACATCAGTTTTATATATTGTGGATTATTGTCTCGCAATTTCCCCTTAAACAAGGGTAACTGGACCAGCTCTCCGTTTCTGGGGTTCGGTTCCAAACTGCTCACAGGTATTACCTAATAAGTTCAGCAGAACAGCTTAAGCTGGTGGTGAGGGGACTCGCCTAGCTCTCACTGTCTTCTTCCAGATGCCTACCCCGCTTACTCTGACAGAAAACTAAACTAAGTAGCCTCAATAGTCCAGCCTTCACATCAGTCACGCCTGTTAACGACAGCTCCCTCCTCTGTTGACAACGGCTCTTGGTGAATTGCTAGGTTTAGATTTAGAGGTTAGGAAAGGAAAACCCCAGGGATCTGTTTAAAAATCTATTTAACTCATTAACTAGAACAACCTTTCAGAACCTTCAGATCTCATGCACACAAGTGCTTAACTTTTTACACCCATGAGGAGTCTATGAACTCAGGTAAACAAATTAAAAATCCATAATGCTTCTCTTTAAATGCATAATAAAAGTTTATTGATTAATGATAGCAGGGGCAGCAGCAGCTCTTGATCAAACACACAAAATACATTTAAAAATTTCATCAGGTTCAAATAATTTGGTTAATATTGCAGAACTGAGCTTTCCTAATTAAATCTCCTAATTGTATGTTTTAGAATGGACAGGGCAGACGGCCGGCCTTTAACTGCCACGCCCGGTCCTAACCTGATTCTGGCAGAATCTCTCAACAGAAACACCAAACCCTGTACAGAGTCCCAGCTGTCCCGTAAAAATTCTCCAAAACTCAGGGGGAGTGAACAGTTCAGATCCCAATCTAGTCTTGCAAAAATCCTTTTAATGTTCTTGGGTTCGTTGTGGAAAAGTTTCAAAAATCCAACACGACGACAAAAAGAGCTGAGGAGAGTCAAGGACTCTCCTAACACAGGCTGAACGGCCTGAACAGGCCACTTCTTCTGCTATCTCTTGCAGAGGGAAGGATATATGGACCAGATTGTTTCTGTGTAGTTCAAAATGCTCTTCTGGTTTTTGTTTTGTGTTGATTCTCTCTCTCCTAGGAAGCTGATGTTGATTATCTGTGTGTCAATTTGTGACTGATTGGATGCAGGTTCATTTGTGGGGACTCCCTATTTAAGATGACCTGCCCTTTTCAAAAATGTTTGCCTGACGAAGGTCTATGACCGAAACGTTGTGCTAATTAAATAACTTTTCTTGCAAGTGAGACAGTGTCTGGGAGTTAATTCTTGAACTTCATGGTGATAAATAGACATTTTTACAAGCTCAACAAAAATACATTCAAGTGATTACTTAATTTACTGTGTGTGTGTGTGTGTGTGTGTCTGCTCTGTGGTGCTTTTGTTATTTTGATTTTTAAATTGTATTAGTTTGCTAACACTGTGAGTCCTGATCAAAAGTGCTGTAACTTAAGACTTATCATTGTTGCTGAAAAGTATGTGTGTTAAAATCGTGGTTCCACTTGCGTCTTTCATGCGGTCAGATAAAAGGCCTCTCCAGATCAAGCTCCCAGGTTGAATTTCAACCACAGCCCACCCCTGGGTCCAATGGATCTGAAAGTCTGGACCTTTTAGAAAACACAAACAGCCAGTTTCACAGACAAGGCTTAAGCCTAGTCCCAGAGTAAGATGCCTGTTTGAGCTTGACTTGCACAGAGACATCTTAAAATAGTCGTAGATTTAGGCTGTTCTGGATTGTACTGAACTGCAAAGAGGAGGATTAGAGTTCCTCTAGGACTAAATTGAAGTTTAAATTCATCCCTCAAAGAGGTGGGTTTAACTTCTGTTTAGTAGTTTGTGAGGGAACATGGACTACTTGGATTATCTAAATGAAGACCAACATGCAAAAAAATTGAAATGTATTTATTATCGCCTACTTTTGCTTGTTGTTGCTTTGTTTGCATGTTTTTCTGTGCAACAAATTGAGTGACTAAACCCAGGCTGGTTTAAAATGTAGTTTGTAATGAATAAATGCTCAAACTCATGTATATACAAATGAGAAAATGTATTTATTTTGATCTATATTGTTCATCATGACTGATAATCACAATAGTCCCATTACTGTATCTTTTTTGGATCGTAGTTCTCTCTTTCAACTTCACATCCAGTTCAACCTGTAGAATTCTCATTTTCATTTCTTGTTCTTCCTTCAGATATTTAATTTTATGATCATAAAATTCTCTGGATAATTTTTCATGCATGGTCATCTTTTTTGTTCTCTGTTGAGAGGTGGCAGCAGCATCTTCTCTTGGGGATATTATAGCAGATGTGGGAGCCAAGTTAAGTTTATATAAATCATATAAGTTATTTCATTGTTGAATTTAAGTTATAAAAATGTGCTAAAGTTCAGTTAAAATTCATTGGTGTTATTCTTGAATTCTTTGACCGAAGTGGAACTTAGTGACAGTACTTGGCGGAAGAATTCAAGGAAGAACTCAGTGAACTTCGACCGATTACTGTCACTGACATCTTCCTGTGAATTCTTCCACCGAGTACTGTCATGGAGTTCCTCCACTGAGTTCTTTCCCCGGAGTTCTGCACTGAGTTCTTCCTGTGAAGTCTTCCACCGAGTACTGTCACTAAATTCTTCTGGCGAGTTCTTGCACTGAGTTCTGCCACTGAGTTTTGCTACTAAGTGCTTCCTGTGAATCCTTCCACTGAGTACTGTCACTGAGTTCTTCCACTGAGTTCGTCCTGTGAAACCATCCACCAAGTTTTGCCACTGAGTTCATCCTGTAAATCGTTCCACCGACTACTGTCACCGAGTTCTTACTGTCAATTCTTCCACCGAGTACTGTCACTGAGTTCTTCCACCAAGTTCTTCCACTGAGTTCCTCCTGTGAATCCTTCCACCAAGCTCTTCCACTGAGTGCCTCCTGTGAATCCTTCCACCGACTATTGTCACTGAGTTCTTCCTGTGAATCCTTCCACCGAGTACTGTCACTGAGTTCTTCCACTGAGTTCTGCCACTGAGTTCCTCCTGTGAATCCTTCCACCGAGTTCTTCCACTGAGTTCTTCCACTGTGTTCCTCCTGTGAATCTCTGCAGGAGTCCTGTCACTGAGTTCTGCCACTGAGTTCTGTCACTGAGTTCTGCCACTGAGTTATTCCTATGAATGCTTCTATCGAGTACTGTCTCTTAGTTCTGCCACTGAGTTTTTCCTGGAAAACCTTCCACTGAGTTCTTCCACTGAGTTTCTCCTGTGAATCCTTCCACTGAGTTCTGTCACTGAGTTTCTCCTGTGAATCCTTCCACCGAGTTCTTCCACTGAGTGCCTCCTGTGAATCCTTCCACCGGCTACCGTCACTGAGTACTTTCTGTGAATCTCTCCAACGAATAATGTCACTGAGTTTCTTCCACTGAGTTCTGTCATTGAGTTCGTCCTGTGAATCTTTCCACTGAGTACTGTCACTGAATTTTTTGAGTCCTACCTGTGAATTCTTCCACTGAGTTTCTCCTGTGAATCCTTCCACCGAGTTCTTCCACTGAGTGCCTCCTGTGAATCTTTCTACCGAGTACTGTCACTGAGTTCTTCCTGTGAATTCTTTCACCGAGTACTGTCACTGAGTTCTTCCACTGAGTTCTGCCAGTGAGTTCCTCCTGTGAATTCTTCCAACGAGTTCTTCCACTGAGTTCTTCCACTGAGTTCCTCCTTTGAATCTCTGCAGGAGTCCTGTCACTGAGTTCTGCCACTGAGTTCTTCCTGTGAATCGTTCCACTGAACTCTTCCACTGAGTGCCTCTTGTGAATCCTTCTACCGAGTACTGTCACTGAGTTCTTCCTGTGAATCTTTCTACCGAGTGCTGTCACTGAGGTCTTCCACTGAGTTCTGCCACTGAGTTCCTCCTGTGAATCCTTCCACCGAGTTTTTCCACTGAGTTGTTCCACTGAGTTCCTCCTGTGAATCCTTCCTCCGAGTTGTTCCACTGAGTTGTTCCACTGAGTTCCTCCTGTGAATCTCTCCACGAGTACTGTCACTGAAATCTTCCACTGAGTCCTGACACTGAGTTCTGACACCAAGTCCTGTCACTGAGTTGTGCCACTGAGTTCTTCCTGTGAATGCTTCCATCGAGTACTGTCTCTCAGTTCTCCCACTGAGTTCTTCCTGTGAATCCTTCCACCAAGTACTGTCACTGAACTCTTCAACTGAGTTCTGACACTGAGTTCCTCCTGTGAATCCTTCCACCGAGTTCTTCCACTGAGTTTTGCCTCTGAGTTCCTCCTGTGAATCCTTCCACCGAGTTCTTCCACTGAGTTTTGCCTCTGAGTTTCTCCTGTGAATCTATCCACCGAGTTCTGCCACTGAGTTCTCCTTGTGAATTCTTCCACCGAGTAGTGTTACTGAGTTCTTACACCGAGTTCTGCCACTGAGTTCATCCTGTAAATCCTTCCACCGAGTACTGTCACCGAGTTCTTCCTGTGAATCCTTCCACGAGCTCTTCCACTGAATTCCTCCTGTGAATCCTTCCACCAAGTACTGTCACTGAGTTCTTCCACTGAGTTCTGCCACTGAGTTCCTCCTGTGAATCCTTCCACCGAGTTCTTCCACTGAGTTTTGCCTCTGAGTTTCTCCGGTGAATCTATCCACCGAGTTCTGCCACTGCGTGCCTCCTGTGAATTCTTCCACCGTGTACTGTCACTGAGTTCTGCCACTGAGTTCTTCCTGTGAATTCTTTCATCGAGTAATGTCTCTGAGTTCTTCCACTGAGTTCTGCCACTGAGTTCCTCCTGTGAATCCTTCCACCGAGTACTGTCACTGAGTTCTTCTTGTGAATTCTTCCACCGAGTAGTGTTACTGAGTTCTTACACCGAGTTCTGCCACTGAGTTCATCCTGTAAATCCTTCCACCGAGGAATGTCACCGAGTTCTTCCTGTGAATCCTTCCACGAGCTCTTCCACTGAATTCCTCCTGTGAATCCTTCCACCAAGTACTGTCACTGAGTTCTTCCACTGAGTTCTGCCACTGAGTTCCTCCTCTGAATCCTTCCACCGAGTTCTGCCACTGAGTTCTTCCACTGAGTTCCTCCTGTGAATCCTTCCGCCAAGCTCTTCAACTGAGTGCCTCCTGTGACACCTTCCACCGACTATTGTCACTGAGTTCTTCCTGTAAATTCTTCCACCAAGTGCTGTCACTGAGTTTTTCACTGAGTTTTTCCTGTGAAACCTTCCACTGAGTTCTGCCACTGAGTTTCTCCTGTGAATTCTTCCACTGAGTTCTTCCACTGTCACTGTCACTGAGTTCCTGTGAATTCTTCTGCCGAGTACTGTCACTGAGTTCTTCCACTGAGTTCCTCCTGTGAACCCTTCCACCGAGTTCTGCCACTGAGTTCTACCACTGAGTGCCTCCTGTGAATCCTTCCTCCGAGGTCTCAACTGAGTGCCTCCTGTGAAACCTTCCAGCGACTATTGTCACTGAGTTCTTCCACTGAGTTCTGCCACTGAGTTCCTCCTGTGAATCCTTCCAACCAGTTCTGCCACTGAGTTCTTCCACTGAGTTCCTCCTGTGAATCTCTCCACGAGTACTGTCACTGAATTCTTCCACCGAGTCCTGTCAGAGAGTTCTGCCACTGAGTTTCTCCTGTGAATTCTTCCTCCGAGCTCTTCCACTGAGTTTCTCCTGTGAATCCTTCCAGGAAGTACTGTCACTGAGTTCTTCCCGTGAATTCTTCCACTGAGTTCTGCCACTGAGTTCCTCCTGTGAATCTTTCCACCGAGTTCTGCCACTGAGTTCTTCCACTGAGTTCCTCCTGTGAATCCTTCTACCGGGCTCTTCAACTGAGTGCCTCTTGTGAAACCTTCCACCGACTATTGTCACTGAGTTCCTCGTCTGAATCCTTTCACCATGTACTGTCACTGAGTTCTTCCACTGAGTTCTGCCACTCAGTTCCTCCTGTGAATCCTTCCAACCAGTTCTGCCACTGAGTTCTTCCACTGAGTTCCTCCTGTGAATCTCTCCACGAGTACTGTCACTGAATTCTTCCACGGAGTCCTGTCAGAGAGTTCTGCCACTGAGTTCTTCCTGTGAATCCTTCCACCGAGTACTGTCACTGAGTTCTTCCACTGAGTTCTGCCACTGAGTTCTTCCTGTGAATCCTTCTACCGACTATTGTCACTGAATTCTTTCTGTGAATTCTTCCACCGAGTACTGTCACTGAGTTCTTCCTGTGAATTCTTCCACCGAGTACTGTCACTGAGTTGTTCTACTGAGTTCTGCCACTGAGTTCCTCCTGTGAATCCTTCCACCGAGTTCTTCCACTGAGTTCCTCCTGTGAATCTCTCCACAAGTACTGTCACTGAATTCTTCCACCGAGTTCTGCCACTGAGTTCCTCCTGTGAACCCTTCCACCGAGTTCTGCCACTGAGTTCTTCCACTGAGTTCCTCCTGTGAATCCTTCCTCCGAGGTCTCAACTGAGTGCCTCCTGTGAAACTTTCCAGCGACTATTGTCACTGAGTTCTTCCACTGAGTTCTGCCACTGAGTTCCTCCTGTGAATCCTTCCAACCAGTTCTGCCACTGAGTTCCTCCTGTGAATCTCTCCATGAGTACTGTCACTGAGTTTCTCCTGTGAATTCTTCCTCCGAGCTCTTCCACTGAGTTTCTCCTGTGAATCCTTCCAGGAAGTACTGTCACTGAGTTCTTCCCGTGAATTCTTCCACTGAGTTCTGCCACTGAGTTCCTCCTGTGAATCCTTCCACCGAGTTCTGCCACTGAGTTCTTCCACTGAGTTCCTCCTGTGAATCCTTCCTCCGAGCTCTTCCACTGAGTGCCTCCTGTGAATCCTTCCACCGACTATTGTCACTGAGTTCTTCCTGTGAATTCTCCCACCGAGTACTGTCACTGAGTTCTTCCACTGAGTTTTTCCTGTGAAACTTTCCACTGAGTTCTGCCACCGATTTCTCCTGTGAATTCTTCCACTGAGTTCTTCCACTGCGTGCCTCCTGTGAATCCTTCCACCGAGTACTGTCACTGAGTTCTTCCACTGAGTTCTTCCACTGAGTTCCTCCTGTGAATCCTTCCACCGAGTACTGTCACTGAGTTCTTCCACTGAGTTCTGCAACTGAGTTCCTCCTGTGAATCCTTCCACCGAATTCTTCCATCGAGTACTGCCACTAGGTTCCTCCTGTGAATCCTTCCACTGAGTTCTGCCACTGAGTTTCTACTGTGAATCTTTCCACCGAGTTCTTCCACTGAGTGCCTCCTGTGAATCTTTCCACCGAGTACTGCCACTGAGTTCCTCCTGTGAATCCTTCCACTGAGTACTGCCACTGAGTTTCTCCTGTGATTTCTTCCACCGAGTTCTTCCAGCCAGTTCTTCCACCAAGTTTTTCCTGTAAATTCTTCCACGAAGTTCTGCCACTGAGTTCCTCCTGTAAATTCTTCCACTGAGTTCTGCCACTAAGATCCTCCTTTGAATTCTTCCATCGAGTACTCACTGAGTTGTTCCACTAAATTCTGCCACTGAGTTCCTCCTGTGAATCTTTCTACCGAGTACTGTCACTGAGTTCTTACACCAAGTTCTTCTTTTGAATTATTCCACCAAATACTGTCACTGTCATTGCAAAAGAGAGAAACACCACACAGATGTTTAATAACGTCACCCTGATACACTGTACTTTCACCAGAATCACTGCAGCCATCGACTGGCTCCTGTTGATCAGATCACAACACTTGGTTTGAGATACATGCAGATATAAAAATCATACCGTCTGCAAAATTGTAATTTGCAGACGGTCCCTGGACACTCATCGCCCAGCCGGCTGCTCATAGACACCAGTGTTATTTCTGCAGCCTGAAAGACAGCTACTGTTGATAAAGCTGGGCTTGTAGCACATTGTCTACCTGACAACGATGGAAAGAGGCATGGATTATGATTTGACAACGTGTCACTAATGAGTTATTGATGCCAGAAGTTTGCGTGCGCACAAGAAACTTCTTTTTTAATTTTTGTCTGCCCATGTCCCTTCAGGGGCTCCGTCGATGTGACACTTGATAACTGGTTTTAATAGGCACACCAATGCAATTATACTTTCTATTGTTTACTGAGTGTTTTCATGCAAATAATCAAAAAATCGTTTGACACAAAACATTTGTCAACTGATTGTGTTATTTTAGTTCACAAATAACTTTGCCAATGTATTTAAATTAATGCATCATATTGGGAAAATAGTAATTTGTGACGTGGGATGAATTGGGAATTATGATTGTACTATTAGGGGTGAACTTTGTAAGAAAGTAACTTAAGTAAGTTCATGAAACTAGCTGGTGATTTAACTGAATTTAGTCTGATGTATGGTCTTGTTGTATTTTATACAGGCCAGGTTTACCAGGTTGAGTAAACATTTGATGGCGAGCTAACGTACCGGCCTGGGAGCTGAAGAACCTCCTGCTACATCTTCTGCTGGACTGGTAGGAGGCTGTGGTAGCCTTGCCCCCCCCAACACCTTCTCGCTCACTCACACACCTACACTTTCACATGAGGCTTCTAGCCTGTGGACAATTAAGGACGACCTTAGATTACATTGGACACGTGGACTCTCGTGATGTTGTCCGTCCTGAATGAACTGTGCAAAGTGCAACAATCAGTGTGTGTGAGACTCATTACTGATAAGGTACTCACAGTGTGGGCATCATTTGTGTTTTGTTTTGTTTCATTATTGTTCTATTAAAACTATCAACATATCAAGTGCACTCAGCCGTCTGCAGATTTGTACATATTGGGGATATTTCTTGTTTAGTGTTTTGCAATTTGTATGTTTTTCTATCATAATCACTCTAATAAATGGTACCAGTCATCAAAGTTAAATCCTGGTCCTGGTGTGTATTGAATACTACAACCAACATCTCCAAGAGAGACGAACTGAATCTTCTGATCCTCGTCTAGTATTTTGCCCTGTGTACATGTTACACATACCTGGACAAGAAACAGCTGTGTCACCGCGGTCTTTATTGATTTTAAATGTGCATTCGACACTGTGAATCATGTAAAGCTCTTTTTGAGATTGTCTGCCTTTCATTTTAGTAATCATACAGTTAAATGGGTGAACACGTATCTATTAGACAGAAAGCAGAGTGTCCAAGTATCTGACTGCAAGCCGCCCTATCTTCCTTATACAGTTGGGGTCCCTCAGGGGTCGACTCTAGGTCCCCTACTCTTCTCGCTTTACGTCACTGAGCTACCAAACATACGTAAGAATGTGGACACTAGTATGTGCGCTGATGACACAGTAATTTTTATACAGACAAAAAGTGCCCATGAGGCAGCCCTTCGACTCTCAACAGCTCTACATGGACATATAACTGTAAAGTCTTCGTAAAACTAAATGGAACACCAGAGGAGGCTAAAATACTGACCATCAAAGACATCACAGAGCTAGAAAAGTATCAGAGAGACCAACCTTTGAGAGATCAGTAAAAATAGTCACATAAATCATGAAACAGCCTAATTAACCCATGACAAGTCTTAACATCTGCAACATATCTCAATCTGGAGTCTGTGACAACCCTCTACCTCTACCAACATTTGAATCTCTTGGACTGAAGACTTTTGAATTTACTGAACATAAAGAACATGACATGGAAAATGACTTTGACCCTGAGAATAATTTTTACAACAACACACAAAACAACTGTGAATACTATACTGAAGAGCAGTTCAACAGAAATATACTAACAGCAGGAAGAATATCAATCATACATTTCAACAGTCGAAGTCTTAACTCAAACCTTTCAAAAATTAAATACTGCCTAAGACAATTAAACAAACAATTTACAGCAATTGCTATCTCTGAGACCTGGCTTAGCCTGGAACAAACAGTAACTGTTAATATAGAGGGATATGAACTGTTTTCTGTCAATAGAGAAAAAAGAAAAGGTGGTGGAGTTGCTCTATACATTAACAAAAACTTGAGAGGTAAAAAATTGGATAGTATGTCATTGGTAGTAGATAATATTATGGAATGTGCAACTGTGGAAATAGAAATAGAAAAAGATAAAAATATAATAATAAGCGGTGTATACAGAACTCCAGGGTCCTGCATAGACACATTTAGAGATCAGCTGGTTGGTATGTATTTGTATTTGTATTTGTTTTATTTGCACATTTAAAATATCCAGTAAATCGAAATAAAATATTAATGATACAGTGCAGGAAGAGGCAAAAAAGCCCAAATAGGCTTATAGCACGCCCCCACCTATATAAAAATAACTAAGAGAAAATCAGATATTTAAAAAAAAAAAAAAAAAAAATACAACAAAAAATAAAACATACATACACATATAGGCACACACACAGATACATGTACATGCTTGTCACATTCTTTGCAAAATAAAACTAAACATTCAAAATTGTAGAAGTAAAACAATAAGAAAAAGAAAATATATATATATATATATATATATATATACATATATATACATACACATGCACATACACATGTACGCATATATATACACATACATACACATAAACACATATAAACACATATATATACACACATACATACACATACATACACAATATGAATACAAATATTATGAATTACCAATCAAATGACCTCTTAAACATTTCTTAAAACTTTCAATATTCTGACATTTTTTAGCTAAATAACTAACATGATTCCATAACTTGGCTCCTCTGTATCTTATAGAGAATTGACAGCGCCTGGTGAGTAGCTGAGGAAGATGAAGATCAGCTGATTGACGGGTTTCATAAGCATGGATCTCTGAATTAGTTTGGAAATAGGACAGAAAATGAACAGGAATCCTTCCTTTGTTGGAGTACATTTCATAAAAAAAAACACAAATCTGAAAAGTATTGATATTGTATATAGTGAAGATTTTTAGCTTCTTAAATAAAGGGATGGATGGGGCACATGAGTCGGACCGGCTTGTGACTCTTACAAAGCGCTTCTGTAGGACCAAGATTTTGTGGAGAGTAGTTGGAAAAGTATTAGCCCAAACTATGTTACAATATGAAAGGTAGGGATAAATCAAACTATAATAAAGAGTCATCAGACAATTGGTGGTAATCAAATGGCTGACCTTCCTTATTATCCCAATTGATTTATTGACTTTGGAACTAATCCAGTCTACATGTTCTCTCCAGCTTAAGTTCTCATCAACAATGACTCCCAAAAATTTACTTGATGACACTCGAGGAAGTTCGGTTGAATCAAGTTTGATTTTAAGTACGTCTTTTAGGTGGTGTTTTTTGCCACAGAAAAACATATAATTGGATTTTTTAATATTTAGAGATAATTTATTTAATTTAAACCATACTCAGCTAAACCAGTATTGGTGTCTGTTATGAGAGTAGCAAAATCTGTGTTAGACAAAATTAATGTCGTGTCAGCAAACATAATTGGGGACATTTTTTTAGAGACATTAGACAGATCATTAATGTAGACAAGAAATAATAATGGACCCAAAATAGAACCCTGTGGAAGTCCAGAGGGTAATGAGGCTAAGTTAGAGTTACAGCCATTCACACAAACAAACTGCCTCCTATCTGAAATATAATTATTTAACCATTTTAATGTTGAACCATGAAACCCATATTTATTAAGCTTACCCAACAAAACTGAATGATCAACAGTATCTAAAGCTTTGGAAAGGTCTAGAAAAACACAACAAGTGAATTCATTGTTGTGTTGTGAAGAAATGATCTTGTCTGTTAGATGTAAAAGAGCCATATAGGTTGAATGATGTTTGCGAAAACCATATTGATGTTTATAGAGAACTGAATTTGCTTTTAAATGTTGAACAATCCTTTTATAAATAATTTTTTCCAATATTTTGGAAAAACATGGCAAGATTGATATAGGTCGGTAATTTGTGAAGCAACTGGGGTCCTCTGCTTTAAATATAGGAATAATCTTGGCAACTTTCAAATCCCGAGGTACAATACCAGATTTCAGTGATAAAGAGAAAATATGAAGGAGAGGTTGCAAGATGGTCTGTTTAACTTCCTTTATAAGAGAGGCTGGTATGTTGTCATGACCAGCTGATGATAACTTCAAGTCATCAATTATATCACTGAGCTCTTGACTATCTGGTGGATTGAAAGAGGAGAGAGTGGGATAATTTCTATGAATGAAGTCCAAGGGACTTCCTAAGCAGGATGGAATTTTGCCCGCCAGTTTCTTCCCTACGTTTACAAAAAAATCGTTAAATTTTTCAGCAATGTCTGATGGACAGTTGAAAGATGTGTCACCATCATTAAACCAGCAGGTAACTGGACAGCAGGACTTTGTCTTTGAAGTAACTGGTTAATGGTATTCCACATTTTCTTGGCATCTTTGGAAGCCAGTTCAAGTCTCTTGCTGAAATATTGTTTTTTGCTAATTTAATAGAGTGAAAGTATTTATTTCTATACATTTTATATTTTGAGTGATTAACAAAATTAGGGTTTGATATATATTTTCTGTAGAGTTTATTCTTTTCTCTCATGTGCTTAAGCAGCTCAGGTGTAAACCAAGGCTCACTAACTTTTTTACTTTTCATATTACATGTGCTGATAGGGAAGCACTCCTCAAAAGTAGAGCTAATAACCAACATAAACTTTTGGTAAGCTAACTCTGCCTCTTCTTCCTCATACACATCATCCCAGGTGACCATAGCAAGCATGTCATGAAATTTACGTCTGTTCACTATGTTCAGAACTCTTTTGTGAAGTCTATTATCTTGTTTGATGTTATTAAAATTCAGATTAGTAAAGTGAAAAATAGGAAAGTGATCTGATAACTCTACAAGAAAGACTCCAGACTCCATTTCTTCACTCAAAGTGTTTGTCAGGATATTGTCTATTAAAGTTACTGAGTTATTCTTAACCCTTGTTGATTTATGTATAAGGGGGAAAAAGTAACTGGAATGAAGAATATCAAGAAACTCTCTGGTAACTATATCTGTGTTATGTTTAAGAAGATTGATATTAAAATCTCCAAGGATATAACAATATTTGTTTTCTTTGTTTATTCTATCGAGACAGTTTGAAAGACTTTCATTAAAGTCTCTAATAGATTGATCAGGAGGACGGTATATAACACCGACTATAATATTCTTCATGCCAGCAACACCCATAAGCTCTATGAACAAAGATTCTACTTCAACTGAATTAGACTTCAGGGAAAGATCATGCCTCATTTTAAATCCATGATCACGGAGAATGAACAATGACACCCCACCCCCAGGCCTGCTATCTCTCACACGATGAACAGGGTTGTAGTTTGTAGTATGTATGACAGAGTAAATAATAAGAAAATGTTATTTGTTTGTGGGGACTTTAATATTGATCTCTTAAATCCCCAGGACCAAAGAACCACCTCTGAATTCATAAATTCAATGTGTAGTTTAGGTCTATACCCGTCTATCACACGCCCATCTAGAATCACAACACACAGTGCCACATTAATAGACAACATTTTCACAAATGTAATTAACAAGAAAGTAAATAGTGGATTGGTTATAAATGACACAACTGACCATCTGCCAGTGTTTGCAATTATACAGAGCTGCAGTAGTGAAAAGACACAGGCTGTAGACTATAAAATTATCAGACACAAAACTGAACATGCAATTTATTCATTTAAATTAGATCTCATGAGCCATGACTGGAGTAAAGTCTATGTGGAAGATGCAGATGAGGCATACGATGCATTTTTGTCCATTATAACTGCTCTTTATGATAAACACTGTCCTCTGATATAGAAAGTAGTAAGCCAGAAAGCTGCTGAAAAACCTTGGCTCACAAACGGAACATTGAAGTCATGTAAGAAAAAAAATGTGTTATATAAAGATTTTTTAAAGAAGAGAACAAATGAAGCAGAACTCAAATATAAGACATATAAAAATAAACTGACAAGAATTATAAGAGACAGCAAAAGGGCTTACTACTGTAATTTACTGGAAAAAAACAAGGATAACATTAAATACACATGGAAACTACTGAATGAAATTACTAGAAACAGAGCTGGGAAAACAGGATATCCAAACTATTTCCTAACCCCAAACAACAAGACAGTACATGATATGACTTTAGCTTCAGAGGAATTTAATGAATACTTTGTCAGTGTTGGTCCTGCTTTAGCAAGAGACATCACAAGCTCAGGAGATAGGAATGAAGTTGAAAGTAAAAATATACATGTTACTGAAACCATGTTTTTAAAAGCAACAAATTAAGAAAAAATTACTGATATTGTGAAAAGCTTTAAGGGCAAGAAATCCACAGATTGTGATGGCATTGACATGTCATTGGTTAAGCAAATAATTGACTGCATGATCAAACCATTCACACATATATGTAATCAATCCCTGAAAACTGGTGTTTTTCCACAAAAAATGAAAACAGCAAAAGTTCTACCCTGTTACAAGGCAGGAGATTGTCACATTTTTTCTAACTACAGGCCGGTTTCTTTGCTCCCACAATTCTCAAAAATACTGGAAAAAATATTTTTCATACGATTACATGACTTCATCACAAAACATGACATACTCTATGATCAACAATATGGATTCAGGAGCAACAGATCGACCTCAATGGCACTCATGGAATTTGTGGAGGAGATAACAACTGCCGTAGAAAAACGAAAATATGCAGTAGGAGTGTTTCTAGACTTAAAAAAAGCTTTTGACACAGTTGATCACAACTTATTAATAATAAAACTACATAAATATGGGATACGAGGAGTAGCACTTGCATGGCTTACCAGTTACTTGAACAGCAGGAACCAATTTGTACAAATAGGTCAGGTAAAATCACAACTTTTAGGGGTAAAGTGTGGAGTTCCTCAGGGTTCAGTGTTGGGACCATTGTTGTTTATCCTGTATATAAATAATATCTGCGAAGCATCTGACACATTAAAGTTGACATTATTTGCAGACGATACTAATTTGTTCTGTTGTGGGGACAATTTGGAAAAACTACTGGATGTTGTAGGAGAAGAGCTGAAAAAACTAAAGAGTTGGTTTGACTCAAATAAACTAACACT
This sequence comes from Dascyllus trimaculatus, assembly GCA_024666655.1. Classification (NCBI taxonomy): domain Eukaryota; kingdom Metazoa; phylum Chordata; class Actinopteri; family Pomacentridae; genus Dascyllus; species Dascyllus trimaculatus. The sequence continues at coordinate 25,042 of JAMOIN010000328.1, forward strand.
AAATTTAAACAAAACAAAATTTATAATATTTGGAAGCCGTCCAACTTGCTCAACCAAAAAGCTCATAACAAATGAGGTAGAGATTGAAAGAGTGTCCAGAATCAAATTTCTTGGTGTTATAATAGATGAGAAACTGTGCTGGAAGTCACACATCAACTACATCAGAGGAAAAATATCAAAGTCCATTGCAATTCTATATAAAGTCAAATATCTCCTAAATGCATCTTCATTATACATTTTGTACTGCTCCCTCATACTCCCATACATGATTTACTGTGTGGAGGTGTGGGGGAACACGTACAAAACAAATACAGAGCCAATCTTCATTCTACAGAAAAGAGCAATAAGAATCATAAACAAAACCACCTACAGAGAACCTACAAACCAACTCTTTATCAAACTTAATACATTAAAATTTAAGGATCTGGTCGACTACAAAACTATTCAAATCATGTATAAAGTTAAAAATCAGCAACTACCAAACAGCATCCAAAGGTTTTTTCAGCTGAGAGAAGGCAAACATCACCTCCGAGGAAATTTCATGTTCATAAAGCAACCAGTAAGAACCAACATGAAGCTTCACTGTGTCTCTATAAAAGGAGTTAAATTATGGAACAGCTGCAGTGATGAACTGAAATCATGTAACTCAATAGGCAGATTTAAAAAGATCTTTAAAACAGAAATATTAAACAGATATCGAACGGGAAATTAGGAAATTAGGAACGGAAACTAGTACCATCACGGGTACGGTGTATCGAGTGATATGTCATTTTGTTTTTCTTGCTTAATTTCTGTTTGTATGCTATGATTTGTTTGTTGTTGCATTTTGGTGCTAACTTTATTATTGACGATGACCTGATCAGAGCTTCAGGGTAAATTTAAGTAATACATTTTTAGAAGGAATAAGGGGTAGGACTAGATACGTTTTTTTACTTCTTCCTACACCCTTTTCGAACTGAATTTGATAATGGGCATATGAAAAAAAAAAAGCTGTAATATTTGTAGTTGCTGACTATTACATTTTATTTTGTTAATATGTATATATGTATACATATACATATGTATTATTTTCATTAAAGTTCGAAATACAAAAAAGAAGATCTGTAGAAATGGTTAATAGACTCGAGTCTCTGCTTGAATGTTAAAAAAAACTGGGTCTATGTTCTTTTGCTGGGAGGAGAAGCCCTACAAAATGTAGAACAGTTTAAGTACCTTGGGGTGCTGCTAGATTCAAAAATATCTTTCCAAAAACATGCTCAAAAAATAGAAATGTAAACTTCAATGTACGTAATTTTAGACATATCAGAGCATTTCTGACTGATAAAGCAGCCCTCACATGGTGCTAACCCATATCGAGTATTGTATCACCAGTTGGTCCTATGTTGGTCTCTCTGTCATTAGACCTGTTGAATCATGCTACAAAAGGACACTGAAAATTCTGGATAAGAAACCTTTTTCCTACCATCACTGTCAAATCCTCAATAAATGTAGTTTATTAAATTTTTCAGATTTTAAATTCTTTAAATCTTCCTGCTTAATCTATAAAGTATTACACGGTTTGGCCCCTCCACCGATGAATGAGTTCATTAAGCACAAATCTGTCAGTGGCTCTTCACAACTCAGAGGAGACTGTGAACCTCCAATCAGAAGAACATCCTTCTCTCAAAATGTCCAGTCAGTCCAGGGCGCTAAGATCTGGAACTGTATTCCCCTGCCAGTGAGAGTGTTGAGGATATTCTGTTATTTCAATTACTTTCTATCTCAATAATCATTTTCTTCCTTAATTTCTTAATTACATTTATATTGACTATTTTAATCACAAATATGTAATCATCATTTAAACTTATATTAATCATAATTAGCTTGATCATAATCATGCTTGCATCATTTATATGAACTATAACCAGCTTATTATAATCATGTTTGCAGAGCTTGCAACTATGGATGGTTGAGACGTGCAGAGACAAGGTGCAGAGAGTATTTTAAACATTGACCGCACTTTAACCCTGTCAACAGGCGTTAAGGCAGGATGTCCAGAAGGTCTTCTAAAACCACCGATCAAGCGTTAAACTTAGCAGTGTACCGTGAAGGCAGGATATGGTCGTCACACCTGATAGACTTACATATGATACAAAGGTTAAAAGCCATTAGGGCAGGAAGTTACACTTAGAGTTGAATATGCATGAAGTAACCAGATTCCAGGAAGAAAACGGCTCCGGACTGATGAAGAACTCCTGGCTGATTGGAGGTTCAAGTCTAAACCGTGAATCCTCCCAACTATAGACCAATCAGATAGAAGCACATTTCCATGTGAGAAAACTATGTATAGTGGTAAAGTTAGGGTCTCTTTGTCTCTCTTCTTGTGATGAGCTTGATGCAGATGTTGAGCTGGATCAAGCGAGAACCTGTATGCAAACATTCTGATCATCCAATGCTACTAAATATTCTTAAATGAATATATTGTCTTGGGGTCTTCATTGCTTTGTGGTGACACTTCGGTAGCAATTACAGAACACGCTTCAACAAAATTCATGTCCAACATCACAGCAACACAACACACTTCAGTGTTTACTGGATGCTGAGTCTCTTCTCTGGTCAACACACACAAATAAAGGGAACAACTTCTGGCCTTTACTCAACACATTACATCTGATGCTAAAGTTCCACATGAAGTGCATTAAAGCGGCACCAATAAGTAAATCAGCATTTAGTGAGTGAACAGCTGCCCAGTCCTTCCAGAGTCTGTTGGTCCAATCAGCTGAAGGTCCCAATGACTGAAGAGAAAACTGATGGAAACAAACCTAAAAGCAGCTCTGAGCTGGTTTGTTCTTCATTTCATGGAGCCCAGCTCTGAGCTGATGCTCATTCATTACATCCAGCACATGAATTCAACTCTTGACGATGATCAAAACTGTGTGAGTCGTTCACTGTCAGGATGAGTCATGTTGATCCTCAACGGGCAAAGACAGTGGACCACGTCCAGTCGATCACATCTATCAGTTATTGATCTGTTGATGCACATTGATGTCTCTCAGGAGTTGTTGAGGTCTTCAGCAGTCAGAGGAGTCCTTGTGTGTTGTTGAATGAACTGATTCATCATCTAGTGTTTTATGTTAATGAGAACACAGAATAAAATAAATTCAACTGTATTAATTAAATCCAGATGTTTAAAATAAAAAATAAACAGGACACTGAAATAAAGATTTTAATCAGTCAAACATTTGTTTAATTTATTGATCTAAGAAAAGCATCATTTATCCCCCTAACGCCTGAATTTATATACAAATATATTAAAACATTTTTGTGTGTTTTTGTCTTTATGTTGATGCCAAATTAAGTTGAGATTGTTCATTTGATTATAGCACAAAAAATAAATAGAAATTTGCAACAACAGGCATGATGGTCAATAATAGTGACCCAATAATACAGTAATATAACAATAAAAAACAGATTTTTAAATTAATAACACAACAGATAATAGATAACTGATAACATGAGCCATGGACATCTTTCCTCTCACTCATAAAATGCACTAAAGCAGTTCTTGTTCTTACTGAGGTAAAGGTGAACGTCACACTTTGCACACTTGATTTCTGTGTGGCCTTTGCATTTTGTGAATCTGCAGCGTTGGCGTCCACTGTCAACTGCTGGCCAGAGATGCTTTGTTCTTGTAGAAGAGCTGCCTTCTCTCTTGCAGCTGGTTCACTGGTGACGAACATCTTGGTCTTGATTTCCATCCATGTTCTCATCACTGCTGCTCCTGTAGTCAGAACTCTGTCTCTGCTGCCGTCTTCATCACCTGGCTTCAGGACATCTTCTTCATCGCTGTCGTCGCTCTCCTCTGGTTAGCTTGGCAAAAAACACTGATGGCTTCATTCTGGTCTGCAGAAAAATAAAGAGCAGAAGTTGCATTTATATCCCAGCATGGTATTTTTTTATAATGATCACTGAAAATAACTAGAATGACATTTCCTAAAGAAAATCCATGTGAGTCCTGAAAGTCATTTCTACATGGATGTCAGTATCCACCAGTGTCCTAACCCACGTTTGGTCTGAAAATGATTTATCACCTTTATACAAGTCTGCAGGTGTCTGGCTTCATCCTTCATCCTATCAGGCCCACAAACTCCAAACACACCACGCTAAACTACAAGCATTCTGAACCTGACTGATCTATTGGTAACACAAAGATCCATTTTATGCCATTATGTGAAATGTGGGTTAGACCATAGACATGTATGTGGGTTAGACCATAGACATGTATGTGGGTTAGACCATAGACATGTATGTGGGTTAGACCATAGACATGTATGTGGGTTAGACCACACACATACACTATATTACCAAAAGTATTTGCTCACCTGCCTTGACTCACATATAAACTTAAGTCCATCCCATTCCTAACCCATAGGGTTCAATATGATGTCGTCCACCTTTTGCAGCTATTACAGCTTCAACTCTTCTGGGAAGGTTTTCCACAAGGTTGAGGAGTGTGTTCATGGGAATATTTGACCATCTTCCAGAAGCGCATTGGTGAGGTCACACACTGATGTTGGTCCAGAAGGCCTGGCTCTCAGTCTCCACTCTAATCCATCCCAAAGGTGTTCTATCAGGTTCAGGTCAGGACTCTGAGCAGGCCAGTCCAGTTCCTCCACACCAGACTGGATCATCCATGTCTGTATGGACCTTGCTTTGTGCAGTGGTGCACAGTCATGTTGGAAGAGGAAGGGGCTCCAAACTGTTCCCACAAGGTCGGGAGCATAGAATTGTCCAAAATGTTTTGGTATCCTGAAGCATTCAAAGTTCCTTTCACTGGAACTAAGGGGCCAAGCCCAACTCCTGAAAAACAAGCCCACACCATAATTCCTCCTCCACCAAATTTCACACTTGGCACAATGCAGTCCCAAATGTACCGTTGTCCTGGCAACCTCCAAACCCAGACTGGTCCATCAGATTGCCAGATGGAAAAGCGTGATTCATCACTCCAGAGAAGGCGTCTCCACTGCTCTATAGTCCAGTGGCGGCGTGCTTTACACCACTGCATCCGGCGCATCAGTTTACGTGGCCGAACACTTGGTGGCCGAGTTGCTGTCGTTCCCAAACTCTTCCATTTTCTTATAATAAAGCTGACAGTTGACTGTGGAATATTTAGGAGGAGGAAATTTCACGACTGGATTTGTTGCACAGGTTTCATCCTATGACAGTTCCACGCTGGAATTCACTGAGCTCCTGAGATCGACACATTCTTTTACAAATGTTTGTCCAAACAGTCTGCATGCCTAGTGCTTGATTTATACACCTGTGGCCAGAACAAGTGATTAGGACACCTGATTCTGATCATTTGGATGGTGAGCAAATACTTTTGGTAATATAGTGTATATACGGGTTAACCCACTGGTGCCTACTTCCATCCATATAGCGCTGTTCAACGATTAGCCGCATTCCATTATGGCTTAATGTCGCTAATTGGCTACAAACCGAAATATTGAAATAATTTCAAAAACACTCGTCACACAGTTCACCTCATTAGGTCGCTGTAGAAGCAATAAGCTGGTGAGTATTTTTATCTTAGCACAACTTACCTTATATACAACAACTGCTCCACATTTCCAGCCTTGTTCTTTTAGCGTCGCAGCCCGCAGCTTCCTCCTGCATCCATAGACATATATACGTAGACGCCACGTTGACTGCTGCTGCCGATTGGAGCCGACGTGCCTACGCGGCGGCCATCTTGGTACAGTGCCACTCGTCCCTACAGTGCATTACGTCTATAGAGGAATGACATGTCTGCACTATAAAAGTGATCATAAATCCATCAGTTGTCAACATATATTGTTTGTTACAAACGTCAGACATGGAGGACGGACAGGCAGACATAAATAGAACAAAATCAAGCCAGACAACGTTCAGGTCTTTATTCAGAGAATTGCTTGTAGGTATATATTGTATTTTATTATTATTATTATTGTTGTTGTTGCTATTATAAGTATATTATTAGATCACTAATATTATAATGTTGCTATTATCATTATAATTTTATTATTAGATCACTATTATTATAATTAATATTGTTATTTCATGATCATTTTGTTATTATCACCATTATAATTATTATTGCTACTATCATAATCATGTTATTATTTTTATTATCAACATTATTATAATTCTTATTGCTATTATCATTGTCATTTTATTATTATATCACTATTATTATAATTAATATTGCTATTATCTTTGTCATTTTATCATTATACTATAATAATAATATTAGCATTTTATTCTTATCATTTAATTATAATTAATATTTCTATTATTATCATCATTTAATTATCACTATTATTATAATTAGTATGGCTATCATCATTATTATTTTATTATTATCACTATTATTGTGATTAATATTACTATTATCGTTTTATTATTTGAGTTGGGGGATTGTATTGCACTTGTTTTTTTTATGGCCATGGCATCCAGCATCAGTGTCCCCCATCCATATTTAGTCTGGTCTTCCTTGCATCTTCTTCCCATCAACCGAAGTCAGCCACCTTTGTAAAAATTTAAAAAAGAGTAATTTAACCACTTTAACCCTTATAGAAGAAACTAAAGAGAGAAAATAGCATATCTGAAAGCACAACATGTTTCAGAATGCGTTATATGATGTGATGATTGATGTGAGCTTTTAGATTGGTCATTTTCACTGTCACAAACATTCTCTGCAGGACTAACGTGGTTAATGTATTTAACAATTAGGCAACATGAAGAATACCGTTGCAACGTATGGAGATGAGGAAGATGTTTAAACTCTCTCCTTCACATTAAGGTTAGATACACAATACATGTACATATTAAATACATCCAATATCTGTCATTAATATTCTAACTGGTCAATCACTGCAGTCTAAGGTCTGTTTTCTCCAGACCAGGGACAGTTTATAGATGGAATAACATTGCATTTTAACCAAAATAAAGTCTCAAATTAGTTCTTTCACTAGTGAGCAGCTGTGCTATACGGTGGATAACGTGAAGTGAGCTGGTTATATTATGGGAGTGGAGAGATTCAGTCCGTCCTGTCGGGATTTATTTCACTATTTAACAACCTACTCACTTGGTATTACTCCTTACGTCCACCTTACCTGTGAAAAGTGATTCCACGGGATCTGGTTTGTGTGTTCTGCTTCTTGAACACCCATAAGCGACACAAAAGTCTGGCATATTTTCCAGTTATGCCGGCATATTTTCATAGTTCTTCTGACATATCTTGTTGATATTTTTGACGCCTGGCGTCGGCATCACACTGATCGCCAGGTCTCTGTCACTGCGGTGACAGTTGTTAGTCAGGTTGTTTATTGTCTCTCCTTCAACTACAGTTTCTACTGACATAGGTCTCTGTCAGAAGATTGTCTGCTGACAACGTTAAGTAGAATTTATATTTAGGTAGTAAAACCGGCATTTCTAAAACATCCAAGCATCCTGTGTCAAAGCTACATGTGTGCCGTTTGTAACAAATCAAACCGTTTGGAAATCGGTCAAAAATTCAGTGAATAATTCTACTTTAAGATTGTGGAGAACCTCTTACCTCCATAGACTTACATTCACTCCCCCCTCTGCTAGCCCTGTACCAAGATGGAGGAGCTTTAGGCACGTCCCTCCACAGTCAATGCGGCGTCTACGTATATATGTCTATGGATGCATCAACTGGATGTAGGTCCGACAGCGACCAGTCTTACTAGAAACAAGTGCTTGCCGAAGGTTCCTAGGTCCGTGCTGCATCTGCACGAACCGGCATTGGGGGAAGAGAGACGCTATCTGGGCTGATTGTGTAATAGAAACGGTTTGTCGCATATTTGCGACAGTCGGCGTTAAGGGGTTAATATCTTCCTGTAAAACGACTAATTTTTCTTAAATTTAGGAGCAGAGTAAAGGTTTGACACTCAAGATTAATCACTGATGAATATTTAACCACATAAACTAAATGATTATATGGAGACAGATTCAGAGCTAATGTTAGCATCAGACATGTTTCTGTCTATAAAATAAACTGGACATGAATAAAAAACGGCTGCACAGTGAAATATATGAAGTACATCTGCATATATGCATCATATTTATGTTTACATGTGTTTACAGACCGGATAAGCAACGTTTACATGTTACCTCCTACAAAATAAAAGCCTTCATTTGTTTAAATAACGAAATAACGTGATTTTAAAAATATAAACACAACTGTAATAAGCGTTAGCTAGCTGCTCCACTTGCTCTGAATATTTTAGTTCTAGTCTTTGTCAAGCCCAAATGAAAAATGAATCCATATTCTAGCTGGTCACGAACCTACAGCCACATCCCTGGAGGGACCAGCAGGGCTAGCTGAGCTAGCGGAAGTGCTAACGAGCTTCTGCTCTGCCACGGATCGTTTTATTACCGCAACCTGAGTGGTTTTTTAAAATAAATCCTCTACAAAACACAGAGCTGTAGTTCCGTTTTAGTTTCAGCTCTCATGTTTCTCTGTGTGACTGTGTCTGACGTCCTCTAATAAAACCCTCCTGTTCACTGGGAGCTGCAGCGAACCGCAGCTTCATGTAGCATCATATCAGAGCAGGGGGCGTTTCTGCCCTCTAGCGGCCACAGGCGGTAACTACAGTATTGGTAATTGGAAAGCTAGCGACAGCATACATGAGCAGCACTTCCTGTTGATGCTTCAGCGTAAAAACTATCAGAAGTCCATCGTTTTCATATGCTAAAACGTGATTTTATCAGACTCAGAAGGATCGCCAGCATAAACTATGTTGTATTTAACGGCCGCTAACTTTTCCATCTGCGGTGAATAATTTTGCTGTAGTCTAAGTAGCCTCCCAACGGAAAATGAACACATGTTGAAGCTAATTATGAATCTACAGCTGCATTCAGAACTGGAAGAGTTAGCCGAGCTAGCGGAAGTGCTAACAAGCTCTTCACTGTTAGCAAGATACCTCTCTAACTGAAGGGAACCCCACACTATGTTGTAATGTCCTAACTGTCCATTCATTTTTTGTTTTTTTCTTTTTCATTCATTGAAATTATCAAGCTTTCTGGGCCCAACAGGGTTATATATTTTATTTTATTTTCTTCTTTTTCCCCTTTTTGGGCTCTGTTTTTTGCAATGCCATACTTATTTTGTGATCTTGTCAGGGAATGTTTTGTTTGTATCGATTGTGTTTTTCTATGTTAAATAAAAAGACAGAAAAAAAGATAGTGTTATTAAGGAAATGTAAGTATCTTTTAAAATTAATCTAGAAGAGACAGAGCTGTAGCTGCATATTGGTATGACTTGTTATGTTTTACTGTGGGATTGTTTCCCCCAATAATCGTGAATCAGCTTCTTTATTTAAAGTATGTAACGAGCTAGCTCTAATGCTACATATGCTACATCCTTAGCCTGTTATAGTGATCAGTACCTTTTAAACAGACGCTGGTTGTAACGCTGGAGCTAGCTTGTCACAGCTTCTAATTGGCTGCTAGCTCGGCTAACACTGCCGTCACAGATGCAGTTGTAGATTCATAATTAGCTACATTATGGACTAATTTTCTGTTTGGACGTTACTGAGACTAATGAATATAATTAGAGCAAGTGGAGAAGTTATCGGTCGTTAAATACAACTTACGTTACATCAGCGATCCTTCTTAGTCTCCTGAAATGACGTAGTAATAATTTCTTTAAAATAAAATACAAAAATGATGCTTTTACCTTGAAGGAGCTCCAGAAAGTGCTGCTCGTGTGTGCTGTCGCCAGCTTTCCCTTTAATAATACTGTAGTTACCGCCTGTGGCCGCAAGAGGGCAGAAACGCCCCCTGCTCTGATATGATCCATCCTATAGGAGGCTGAGTTTAGCTGCAGCTACTAGCTGCTAATGAACAGCTGGACAGCAGCAGAGCTAACACACTGATACGGATCGTTTTATTAAGGGAACGTAAGGAGCTTTTAAAATACATCTGGAAGAGACAGAGCTGTAGTTGTATTTTCCTCTGAGATGTAATGTAGAACTGTTAGGGTCTCTGGTTATTTCTGTTGTCTTATTGAGGTTCAAACGGTAAATGAATCTGTTGTGTGGCTAATTATGAACGTCACCGTCACCGGCAGCGTTAGCCGAGCTAGCAGTAATGCTAACAAGGCTCTCCACTGGTACTGATTGTTTTCTAGATGTAAATTTAGCAGCATTCAAAGTAAATTAAGTCATCTGTAGCGATCTACAGGCTACAACCTGAGATGTTGATGTGTAGTGGTCAGAGCACATTTCTATGTCGCTCCTTCACAATAAAATCATTCTACTTTTTTTAAACAAGTATTGCGACATGACTTTGTCTGACTTGATGTAGTGGATGCAACGTTTATGTAAGACAACAGACTGATGGTATTAACAGGAGACGCCATTTAAAGTGAATAAAGTAGGGTTTGTGTAGCTTCAGCTAGTTGTGGCTAACAGCTGGAAGCTAATCAGACACTCACAAAGACTGCAGATGTGAACCAAGCTGGAATTAGTGCTAACTAGCTTCTCACACTGGCTCTGGTTATTCTTTGTTGTTGAACCAACAGAAAGAAAGAGATGATATTTCTATCACTACCACCTCTAACAAGTGTGATTTTATTTAAATCAATCATTTCATTGAAGTGAATTCATAAAAAATAAAAGTCAGATTTAAAGTGTTTCAGTTTGACACATTTGACCAACAGAACCTTGATGGAGCAGCTTGTTATTATCTACATACAGATGTTGAACAACACAGTCCTGAGCTCCAGGTGATGTTGATCATCTACAGTTAATCCAGATGAACTGTGGTTCACCTTTAATAAGTGGAGCTCACCTGTGACGACCATCAGAACCAGAAGAAACACAACAGCGTGCTAACAGTCTCTCCTGCTAACACACAGCTCTTATCCATCACACAGGACAAGCAGATTGATTGTGCAGCAGAACAAGGAGCCCAAACATCCAGCAGAGTCATCAAGAACTTCCTTCATCCACAGGAAGAAGCAGGAATCCTGCAGCAGATGATCTGGACCCCCAGAGTCCTGATCTCAGTCCGTCAGTCTGGATTCTATGAAGAAGACACTGAAACAGACTGAATGCACTGAACAACTGTGTCAAAGTCTCCCAGATGCTCCATGAAAAACATCCCAGCATCGTCACATATAAAGAAGAGAAGCAGCACATGAACAAACATCATCTCTTGTAGGACTTCATTTGTAACGGAGCTAAAAATCCTCCACATGTTTACAGTCTGATGCTCATTTCTTCCAGTTCTATGAACGGACCAAACACTTTTCTCCTGGATCAACTGTTGTTGCTTCATGACTCTGAGCTGTTATCAGTCATTTTACTGAGCCTCCACTGAAACATGCAAACCACAATAAACAGTGATGACCAAAGTAGAAACATGTCCGTCTGGTCTGTTAACAGCATGGACAGTTAGAGTCTCTCTGTCCCGTCACAATAAAAGCATGTTAAGATGTGGAAGCGTCAGGATGATCATTACATGGAACCAAACATGAAGAAGAGCTCCACAAACACATCATGTGAAGTTGTAGAAAACACTGCTGGCTGCTCTTTGCCTCCAGATAAAGTGTCGTCTTATTCATGATGGAAAAACAAAGACAGTCTAAAGAGGTAAAAATCACAGCTGCTTTAAACTCATGTCTCTTCATCACACTACTGATGATCAGGATTAGTGGCTCCAACCTCAGAGCAGGGGGCGTTCCTGCCCTCTAGTGGCCGCAGGCGGTAACTACATGTAAGTAAAGTCAGTAAAATTACAGAACAGCAACACGATCACCTCTAATAAGTGCAGATAGACTTGATTTAAACACATAAATGCCTTTATTTTTATTTACAACATGAGTCAGGATCATGTTTCATAATTCTGATTTTAAAAAGGTTGGATTGAATCATTACCAAAGATGAGGTCATGCTAAACTAAAAGAAAACGGTGTTACATTCCCAGAAACACATGAAGGACTGAAAACCTGGACCTGAGGCTCCAAGTGGGCAGATGTCAGTCAGAGAGGATCAAATGAGGATTTCCAGCTCAGAATCAGAGTCTGTGTTCAGGAACCAGCCTCTGTTTGCTGCATGTTGATTAAATGACAGTAAATCTAAGACTGGACCCGACTCTGCCTGACTTGGAGTCTGACTTTGGTGTTTGGTTATTTACTCAGTCTGAGGACAGAAAACACTTGGAGTTCACCAGGAGACTGGGTTTTGATGAAGACTTGGAGATGCTGAGAAGGAGAGAAAAGTGTTGAGGACAGAGTGAGACGCCTGTGATGCTTTTGAATCAAGCCGAAAAAGTAGATAAAAGCTGCGAGTGGGAGCTGTTTATAGCGAATTCCCGCTGACGCTTAGATTATTTTCCAAGCTGCCTTTATTTAATTCCACTGACGTTTAAATCGGAGAACTCGCCGAGGTGCTAACCGGCTAACGCGCTGAAAGCTAACAGCTGATCGGCGTCCTGTCAATACACTCTGCCAACAGCCACCTAATCATTAAGCAAATCAATGCCTGGAGGTTTGAAAAGAGCGCAAAGGATGGAAGAATTGGACGATCTTAAGGATATTAAATCCTCCCTCAACTTCCTCGCTGAGGAAGTCACAACAATTAGAACCCAGCAGAAAACAATACTTGAGCTGGTCAATGAAGTGAAAATCCTGAAGACTCTGCTTGATGAAAAGAATAAAAGAATCCCTCATCTGGAAAATCAAGTGGAGGATTTCGAGAAGTTCACCAGGAGGAATGATGTTATCGTCACCGGCCTCAAAATACAACCCAGATCGGGGCGCTCTGATAGCCTAGCGGTTATGTAGCGTGACCCATGTGCAGAAGCATGGTGGCTGTCCCGGGTTCGAGTCCGACCTCGGCCATTTACCGCATGTCCTTCCCCACTCTCTACCGTTTCCTGATCTATCCACTGTCCTGTCAAGTAAAGGCATGAAAAGCCAAAAAAAACCTTTAAAAAAGAAAATACAACCCAGATCGTATGTTCACGCAGTGAGCAGTGACAGAGACGGAGAAACGAACCAGGATGCGACGACGACAGAGCAGCAGGTGGCGGCCTTCCTGCGGTCCAAGGGGATCGAGATGGACTGCAACAAGATCGAGGCATGTCATCCCCTCCCCAGGCGAAGGACTGCAGTTCTTCACTGCGGTTCTTCACTGCTGTGAAGAACTCACACTGCTGTGAAGAACTCGGCCATAATCATCAGATTCGTGAGCAGGAAAGACAAAGCTGCGCTCCTCAAGCTAAGAGGAACTAATGTGTTCATCAATGAGCATCTTACTAAGCAGAACGCAGATCTGGCCAGAAAAGCCAGAAATTTAAGGAAGCAAGGGAAAATTCAAAGTACTTGGACTAATAATTGCAAAGTTTTCATAAAGTCAAAGGGAGCAATACCTGAGGAGGAAAAAGTGCTGCTTGATAAGAAAAATGGAGGAGCTGGAGAAATACTGATGGCACCTAAGGACAGAAATCAAATCAGGTAGAACTACACAAACCCAGTTAGGACAAAGTAAAAAACAGATTGGACACATTTCTTTATGGACCTATATACTAAAACATGGACACAAACTATGACACAAACAGTGATAAAATATATGAAATGGAGACGGATTTTGCACATAAGATACTAACACCTGGCGAATGTAATTATTTCACAGTACAACAGTTCAACAGAAGAACAGACAAGGTGTCCGATATGGCACTATCCATCATACACTTTAATAGTCAGAGTCTAAAGTGCAAATTAGGAAAAATTAAAGAGTTTCTTTGTGATCTCAAGCAAACTTTTAAAGTAATTGCCATATCGGAAACCTGGCTAACGAAAATTCATATTAACAAAGTACATATTGAAGGCTACAACATGTTTTACATAAACAGAACTAGTAAAAAAGGAGGGGGCGTTGCCCTATATGTCGATATAAATCTAAAATGTAAAGTTGTAGAGCAAAAAACTGTAACTGTGACTGACTTGATGGAAGTGCTTACTATAGAAGTCATTAATGACATAGGTAGAAACGTACTGATTAGTTGTGTATACAGACGACCTGGGCCTGGTATTGATTTATTCACAGATAAGATCATTGAAATGTTTGGGGATGTCAACAAATCATTAATTTTGTGTGGCGATTTCAACATAGATCTGGGAAATATTGCAGCAACAAATGACTTCAAGAAGTATATGGAAATTGCAGGTCTATGTCCCATGATAACCAAACCAACTAGGATCACTACTCATAGTGCTACTGTCATTGATAATATATATACAAACATATATGGAGAAATAATTAGTGGGATCTTTATGACAGATGTGAGTGATCATCTCCCTGTATTTATAATTCATGAAAAAATATGTTTTGATACTGTAAAAGAGGAAACTCCAATTATTATAAGGGATAAATCTGGTAAGGCTTTGGAGGCCTTCAGAGAAGATCTGAAAAGACAAAACTGGGATCAAGTATATACAGGTGATCTAAATAATGCCTACAATACTTTTCTGACAACGATTATTGATCTATATAATAAAAATTGCAAAATAACCAAAATGTATCCTTGTGGAGGAAAAAATACTGTGAACAACCCATGGATGACAAATGGGTTGAAAAATGCTTGTAGGAAAAAAAATCATCTCTACAGATTGTTTCTCAAATTGAGAACAAAAGATGCAGAGGTGCGGTACAAAAAATATCAAAATAAACTTGTATTAATCATAAGAAGACAGAAAAAAGACTACTACACCAAATTATTTGATGAAAATAAAAGTAGCATAAAAAACACATGGAGTATCTTAAACACAGTTTTGCAAAAAGGCAAGGTCAAATCAAATATACCAAACTATTTTACTAAAAATAATGTGGATATTTATGGAAAAGAAGAAATTGCAAACAAATTTAATAATTACTTTGTGAATATTGGTCCGAGTTTATCACGAAATATCCTAAATGTAAATTTTGATGGGGAAACTATACGAGATAATGTAAACAGTATTTTTCTCGAGAGTGTGCAAGAGAGTGAAATTTTGACCATTGTTCATAAATTTGCAAATAAAAAATCAAATGATTATACAGATATGAATATGACATTGATAAAGCAAATCATAGATGTTGTTATTGAGCCTTTCACATATATCTAATTTGTCTTTCACTTCAGGGATATTTCCAGATCGGATGAAGATAGGCAAAGTTATTCCACTTTTTAAAAAAGGAAATAAGTACGATTTCTCGTATTACTTCCACACTTTTCTAAAATTCTAGAAAAATTGTTTGTTATCAGACTGAATAAATTTGTTGATAAATATAAAATTTTAAGTAATAGCCAATATGGATTTCGTTCTAATCATTCAACCGCTACTGCAATTATGGAACTGGCCGAGGAAATTACCAATGCCATGGACAAAAAACATTACTTTGTTAGTGTATTTGTAGACCTACAAAAAGCCTTTGATACCCTTGACCATGACATATTATTGCATAAATTATATAAATACGGTATAAGAGGTGTAGCTCATCGGTGGGTTACGAGTTATTTAAAAGACAGAAATCAGTTTGTTGAAATTAGTAGCATACGATCCAAAAACCGTAGTGTAGTTTGTGGGGTACCCCAAGGATCGGTCCTTGGACCAGTACTTTTTCTACTTTATGTAAATGATATTGTGTCTGTTTCTAATTTATTAAACTGCATCTTGTTTGCGGACGATACCACCTTATTTTACTCTGGAGAAAATATAAACAAGGTTCTACAAACTGTAGAGAGTGAGTTTCAAGAAATTATGAAATGGTTCAATGCCAACAGACTGTCTTTATATATTAGTAAGACCAAATTTATGATCTTTAGTTGTAAAAGTAAAAACCTTGATGCAACATTGTTTATACAAGGATCAGAGATCGAACGGACACATGACATTAAGTTTTTAGGTGTATTGATTGATGAACATTTGACATGGAAATCCCACATAGAGCATGTAAAAACAAAGGTATCCCAAACTATAGCTGTGTTACATAAGGTCAAAGAATCTTTGAATAAGAGCGCCTTGCTTCTGTTGGACAACTCACTGATTGTTCCACATCTGACTTATTGCATTGAAGTTTGGGGAAGTGCTTGTAAAACTTACATTGAACAAATTTTCCTTTTGCAGAAACGCGCTATTCGAGTCATAAATGGAAGTGGGTACAGGGCCCATACAAATCCAATATTTATACAACTAGAAACACTAAAATTTAATGAATTGGTGGAATATAATCTACTCAAAACTATGTATAAAGCCCAACCAAAAAATATTACCAGACAACTTACTAAACAGATTAAAAAAAAATAGAAACAAATTAAGAGGAACAGAATTTTTTTCAATATCAGAGTTTAGAACAAAACCAAAGGAAAGATGCATCTCAGTCCAGGGGGTCAGACTGTGGAACAATCTAAAAAATGAAAAAATGAAAACTTCCAATTCCATTTTTATATTTAAGAAAAATCTAAAAGCTTTGTTACTAAGCTGTGATTTTTACCTCATTAGACTGTCTTTGTTTTTCCATCATGAATAAGACGACACTTTATCTGGAGGCAAAGAGCAGCCAGCAGTGTTTTCTACAACTTCACATGATGTGTTTGTGGAGCTCTTCTTCATGTTTGGTTCCATGTAATGATCATCCTGACGCTTCCACATCTTAACATGCTTTTATTGTGACGGGACAGAGAGACTCTAACTGTCCATGCTGTTAACAGACCAGACGGACATGTTTCTACTTTGGTCATCACTGTTCATTGTGGTTTGCATGTTTCAGTGGAGGCTCAGTAAAATGACTGATAACAGCTCAGAGTCATGAAGCAACAACAGTTGATCCAGGAGAAAAGTGTTTGGTCCGTTCATAGAACTGGAAGAAATGAGCATCAGACTGTAAACATGTGGAGGATTTTTAGCTCCGTTACAAATGAAGTCCTACAAGAGATGATGTTTGTTCATGTGCTGCTTCTCTTCTTTATATGTGACGATGCTGGGATGTTTTTCATGGAGCATCTCGGAGACTTTGACACAGTTGTTCAGTGCATTCAGTCTGTTTCAGTGTCTTCTTCATAGAATCCAGACTGACGGACTGAGATCAGGACTCTGTGGGTCCAGATCATCTGCTGCAGGATTCCTGCTTCTTCCTGTGGATGAAGGAAGTTCTTGATGACTCTGCTGGATGTTTGGGCTCCTTGTTCTGCTGCACAATCAATCTGCTTGTCCTGTGTGATGGATAAGAGCTGTGTGTTAGCAGGAGAGACTGTTAGCACGCTGTTGTGTTTCTTCTGGTTCTGATGGTCGTCACAGGTGAGCTCCACTTATTAAAGGTGAACCACAGTTCATCTGGATTAACTGGAGATGATCAACATCACCTGGAGCTCAGGACTGTGTTGTTCAACATCTGTATGTAGATAATAACAAGCTGCTCCATCAAGGTTCTGCTGGTCAAATGTGTCAAACTGAAACACTTTTAAATCTGACTTTTATTTTTTATGAATTCACTTCAATGAAATGATTGATTTAACTAAAATCACACTTGTTAGAGGTGGTAGTGATAGAAATATCATCTCTTTCTTTCTGTTGGTTCAACAACAAAGAATAACCAGAGCCAGTGTGAGAAGCTATTTAGCACTAATTCCAGCTTGGTTCACATCTGCAGTCTTTGTGAGTGTCTGATTAGCTTCCAGCTGTTAGCCACAACTAGCTGAAGCTACACAAACCCTACTTTATTCACTTTAAATGGTGTCTCCTGTTAATACCATCAGTCTGTTGTCTTACATAAACGTTGCATCCACTACATCAAGTCAGACAAAGTCATGTCACAATACTTGTTTTAAAAAAAGTAGAATGATTTTATTGTGAAGGAGCGACATAGAAATGTGCTCTGACCACTACACATCAATATCTCAGGTTGTAGCCTGTAGATCGCTACAGATGACTTAATTTACTCTGAATGCTGCTAAATTTACAGCTAGAAAACAATCAGTACCAGTGGAGAACCTTGTTAGCATTACTGCTAGCTCGGCTAACGCTGCCGGTGACGACATTAAACCTCTTGTAGGTTCATAATTAGCCACACAATAGTTTCATTTACCGTTTGAACCTCAATAAGACAACAGAAATAACCAGAGACCCTAACAGTTCTACATTACATCTCAGAGTAAAATACAACTACAGCTCTGTCTCTTCCAGATGTATTTTAAAAACTACTTACGTTCCCTTAATAAAACGATCCGTATCAGTGTGTTAGCTCTGCTGCTGTCCAGCTGTTCATTAGCAGCTAGTAGCTGCAGCTAAACTCAGCCTCCTATAGGATGGATCATATCAGAGCAGGGGGCGTTTCTGCCCTCTAGCGGCCACAGGCGGTAACTACAGTATTATTAAAGGGAAAGCTGGCGACAGCACACACGAGCAGCACTTTCTGGAGCTCCTTCAAGATAAAAGCATCATTTTTGTATTTTATTTTAAAGAAATTATTACTACGTCATTTCAGGAGACTAAGAAGGATCGCTGATGTAACGTAAGTTGTATTTAACGACCGATAACTTCTCCACTTGCTCTTATTATATTCGTTAGTCTCAGTAACGTCCAAACAGAAAATTAATCCATAATGTAACTAATTATGAATCTACAACTGCATCTGTGACGGCAGTGTTAGCCGAGCTAGCAGCCAATTAGAAGCTGTGACAAGCTAGCTCCAGAGCTACAACCAGCGTCTGTTTAAAAGGTACTGATCACTATAACAGGCTATGGTTGTAGCATATGTAGCATTAGAGCTAGCTCGTTACGTTCTTTAAATAAAGAAGCTGATTCACGATTATTGGGGGAAACAATCCCTCAGTAAAACATAACAAGTCATACTAATATGCAGCTACAGCTCTGTCTCTTCTAGATTAATTTTAAAAGCTACTTACATTTCCTTAATAACACGATCTGTGTCCGTGAAAGAGCTTGTTAGCACTTCCGCTAGCTCGGCTAACACTGTCCGTCAAAGATGCAGCTGTAGATTCATAATTAGCTTCAACATGTGTTCATTTTCCGTTTGGAGGCTCCTTAGACTACAGCCAAATTATTTACCGCAGATTAAAAAGTTAGCGGCCGTTAAATACAACATAGTTTATGCTGGCGATCCTTCTGAGTCTGATAAAATCACGTTTTCACATATTAAAACAATGGAATTCTGATAGTTTTACGCTGAAGCATCAACAGGAAGTGCTGCTCATGTATGCTGTCGCTAGCTTTCCATTCACCAATACTGTAGTTACCGCCTGTGGCCGCTAGAGGGCAGAAACGCCCCCTGCTCTGATATGATGCTACATGAAGCTGCGGTTCGCTGCAGCTCCCAGTGAACAGGAGGATTTTATTAGAGGACGTCAGACACAGTCACACAGAGAAACATGAGAGATGAAACTAAAACAGAACCACAGCTCTGTGTCTTGTAGAGGATTTATTTTAAAAAACACTCAGGTTGCAGTAATAAAGCGATCCGTGGCAGAGCAGAAGGTCGTTAGCACTTCCGCTAGCTCAGCTAGCCCTGCTGGTCCCTCCAGGGATGCGGCTGTAGGTTCGTAACCAGCTAGAATATGGATTCATTTTTCATTTGGGCTTCACAAAGACGAGAACTAAAATATTCAGAGCAAATGGAGCAGCTAGCAAACACTTATTACAGTTTACATTTTTAAAATCATATTATTGAAATCACGTTATTTAAACAAATGAAGGCTTTTATTTTGTAGGAGGTAACATGTAAACGTTGCTTGTCCGGTCTGTAAACACATGTAAACATAATTATGATGCATATATGCAGATGTACTTCATATATTTCACTGTGCAGCCTTTTTTATTCATGTCCAGTTTATTTTATAGACAGAAACATGTCTGATGCTACGTTAGCTCTGAATCTGTTTCCATATAATCATTTAGTTTATGTGGTTAAAGATTCATCAGTGATTCATGTTTAGTGTCAAACCTTTACTCTGCTCCTAAATTTAAGAAAAATAAGTCATTTTACAGGAAGATGTTAAAGGAAGCTTTTCTTAGTTCAATAAATGAAACAAATGTTTAATTGATTAAAATCTTTATTTCAATTTCCTGTTTATTTTTATTTTAAATATCTGGATTTAATTAATACAGTTGCATTTATTTTATTCTGTGTTCTTATCAAGGTAAACACTAGATGATGAATCAGTTCATTCAACAACACACAAGGACTCCTCTGACTGCTGAAGACCTCAACAACTCCTGAGAGACATCAATGTGCATCAACAGATCAATAACTGATAGATGTGATCGACTGGACGTGGTCCACTGTCTTTGCCCGTTGAGGATCAACATGACTCATCCTGACAGTGAACGACTCACACAGTTTTGATCATCGTCAGGAGTTGAATTCATGTGCTGGATGTAATGAATGAGCATCAGCTCAGAGCTGGGCTCCATGAAATGAAGAACAAACCAGCTCAGAGCTGCTTTTAGGTTTGTTTCCATCAGTTTTCTCTTCAGTCATTGGGACCTTCAGCTGATTGGACCAACAGACTCTGGAAGGACTGGGCAGCTGTTCACTCACTAAATGCTGATTTACTTATTGGTGCTGCTTTTAAAGCACTTCATGTGGAACTTTAGCATCAGATGTAATGTGCTGAGTAAAGGCCAGAAGTTGTTCCCTTTATTTGTGTGTGTTGACCAGAGAAGAGACTCAGCATCCAGTAAACACTGAAGTGTGTTGTGTTGCTGTGATGTTGGACATGAAGTTAATCAACTGGTTGACGTCAACGTTCAGGAAACTGAAACGGGACTGAAACAGTAACGTTCAGGTTGTAGTTGTCAGTAATCAGCTTTAATGTGAGACTAAAACAGACTGTGATGGTTCTGAAGGACATCAGTTGCATGAGTTTGTTGAACGTTGTCTCATGGTTTGTTGTGATGTTTGCTGCTGCCTCATTTAAAAGCAGATGATCTGAGTTGAAGACATGTTTAGTTCTGGTATCAGAGATGAGGAACATAGAAGTGTAGCGCTGCTCCGTCAACGATTTCAGGAGTTAAATAACCAAGTGAGCCTTTATGCCTTTATTTTACAATCGTGAAATAATGAAACAATCAAAGACAATCGAAATAGAAACAGCAGAGAAAAGCTGTGAGAAGGATTTGTGGAAAAGGCTGTGAGGGAAAAGCAGCTTTTTATCCTGAAACATCAGAATCAGCTGTGGAACATCTGCATCTGACAGCATCAAGTCCAGCAGGAAGAAAAGACAAAGAAATGTCCATGTTGGTCTGATCACAGCTGTTCTGCTGCACATGTGGCACCGAGTGTTTCTGGAGACGTCACAAGTGTTTTCAAAGACATGATTAAAAATACTTGATGAAAATATGTTGCCCCCATTTAAAATGTGAATTCATGAGAAACAGCTAAAGGACTTTAAAACATGTTCTAATGACTGTTTTAGTGTCTCGGTGTGATTTCATTCATTTTCCAGCAGGTCTGATTCCATTTGACGTAGTTGCAGTACCCGGCCAGTAGGTGGAGCTGTGTGCTGCAGGGACCAGAAGCTGACGTCAGTCACTGATAGAGTGAGACGTCACACAGCGCAAGTAAAGTGAAGCAGCACAGACGTTAAGATGCTCTGTTTGTTCTCATTTCCACAGGTAAGACCTCCAGAAATCACAACCAGAAGGAAATATTACACTAATATAACATGTAAAGCCTCAGACTGTGACTGTGATAGACGGTGATTTGATTTGACTTTGAACGGAGACAGTGAGTCCGTCTGAACGAGTGCTAGCTCACTACGGCGACGCGGCGCTAATAAAGTTGACAACGAGCTTTAAAAGTGTCTTCTAACGGAGAAAAGAAGCAGCCGGAGATAAAATCACAAGCAGGGATGAGAGCTGTGGCCAACAAACGAGCTGCAAGGAGTTAAAGCTTTATCTGTGTGTGTGAATGAGCGAATGCTAACAATGATAAAGCCCGCGCGAGCTTTGCAGGTTTGACCGTTATTCAGTTTCCGGTGCGTTTTCAGAATAAGAGCGGAACGGTATATCGAACATGGCTGATCCTGTACATTTCAAAATAAGAGTAGTAGGTTGTGTTGTTATTTTTAAACAACATGAAGTAGGACAGAGACAATAATAAATACTGATGTGTTAAAGACAGTTAAGGTTTAGTTAAAAAGGTGAAACAGTTCATGACAGAATAAGTGAAGTTCTTTGATAATAAATAGTGTTGGTGGAAAATGTTGTTTACAGGATGGACTGTTACATGATTTCCAGGGTTTCCCCCAGTGCTTTATAAGCACTGGCGGCCCGCCAGGCTTTCCTTGCCCCCCCGCCAGGCTAAGCGTCACTTGTTTATTTATTTTAAATAGTTTTTTTAATGCATCAAAACAGACGGTAAACAGAGCTTTTAACAGCATCTCGCGATACAGTGGAAACCGCAATGGTGACATTTTATGGTCGATACGTGAACTTTTTCCGAAGTCGGATGACCACTGGAGGAGACCATGAGCCCCTCGTTCACCTCCAGGCCAAGGGGAGTTCATCCCCGGCGAGCCGACCGAGCCGCGGCTCCATGATGAGGCAGAGCCAGTGGAGTTAGCACGGATGTTAGCACGTCGTCGGAGCAGCCTTGTGCGAGCCGCGATGGTAAACATGGAACTAGCGGATTTAATCCAAAATGGTTAGCTGACCCTAAATTTAGCGGATGGTTCTACCAGACCCAGTATGGTAAACCCAGATGGATTGATGCACTGATCCAACCTGTATCTTGTGCAGCAAAAGTAGAGGAGATCACACAGCACAGCAGACCTGTTCAGCCTCTGAGTTCCCTGGTTTTACCTCTTGGCCATGTTTACACTTTTTATTTATGTTAATTTATTTTACTTTTAAATGTGACCAGCAACAGCTTGTTTTAATATTCAGTAGGATTTAACTTAAGTGAAAACAACTGATATTATTTATTTTAATTGTATTTTTTGTGTTTGTTAAAACCGTATTTCAAGATTGTGCCTTTTTATAAGACTCTACATTTAAGTATTGTTAATAAATGGCTTATAATAACATATAATAGTCATAATTTCAAAATTCCTGTCAACTTTTCCCTTTTTTTTTTTTTTTTACAAAAACACGGTGGGCAGCCGGTGGGCTTCTCTACCACCGGGCTTAGCAAGTTTTTTGGGGGAAACCCTGATTTCATAGCTGTAATTTGAATGTTCTTGATTTGATAAACCTGTAACGTGTTGTGAATTGTGCCAGTCACTGATAGAGTGAGACGTCAGACAGCACAAGTAAAGTGAAGCAGCACAGACGTTAAGATGCTCTGTTTGTCATCATTTCCACAGGAATAACCAATGAATATGCGACACAAAGAACTGACTACAGCGTCATTCCTAAAAGTGTAACACACACAGACTGCTGCTGATGGAAAACACAGTCAGGCCTTGATCCTGACTGGAAACAGGAGGCTTAGCTTCAGGCTTCACTTCATTAAAGTGCATTGAACAGCTGAACTGGTCCTCAGGGCTTCCATGGACCTTTGGTTTGTCGTTGCTGTTCTCACTGGCTCTGACTTTAGTTGTGGTTCTATCAGTGAACATCTTCGAACCTCTTTTCCTCTTGGATCCAGTTGATGCAGCTCTTCACTTGGTCCACTCTGCAGCCTCATTTCACTTCCAGCAGGTCTGACAGACGACTTGATGATCCTGAACACATGTTTTAACCACTACAATGAATCTGGTTTGGTTTCAGAGGTCAGATGGAACAGATGTGTGTCTTCTCCGTTTCTTTCTTGACAATGAGCTGGACCGAGGAGGAGGAAGAGTCCCTGAGACCAGGAGCCAGACCAGAAGCACCTGGACACGAATGAAAGTGATGCTGCAGAAGGAGATTTGGTAAACGGTGTGCGTCTGCTCACCTGCAGCGTCCAGCGTTGATGCAAAGAGAAGAAGAAGACTTGGATGAAGAAGCTCTGCAGCCTGACGGTGAGTTTGACAAACTCAGTCTGACCCCTGCAGCTGATCTCCAAGCAGCCGACAAACCAGCAGCAGAAGCAAAGCGTCAGACAGACGTTAGAGTCCTACAGATTAGTCAATGCTGCACATGGAGACACTGAAACACTCTTTACTCATTCAGCAGCTTGTTGCTGGTTTGTTTCCTGTTGTCTTTATTTCATCAGTGGTTTTATTCACTGTTGGCTGATTTGATCTCTCAGACATCTGATCAATGTAGTGGAGTAAAAGTTGAAGATTTGTCTCTGAGCTGTAGTGAAGTTTAAAATAGCAGGAGACTGAATGACTGAGGCGACTTGTCAAGTAGTAGAAACAGAGTGTAGATTGACTGTGTGACTGTAGCTCCTGTAAAACAGCTTCTCAGGACATTTAGTGTTTAAATGGAGTCATCAGTTCTGAGTTTGCTTCTTCTTCATTCTTCCTTCTGTATATTTTAGTCAAAGGTTCTTATTTCTAGAATTAAATCTCGTTGGGAGCTGAAGCTTTGGAGGGGTTCTGGAAAATGTTAAAAAAAAGTTCAGTTTTACCGAAACTCACTAAAAAACTGACCAATCAGGAAATAGTCTGTTTCCTGCTTCGTTGCCCTGACAACAGTGATGTCACGCTCCTACCTGTTCTCCAGGTTAATTGAGTTTTACTTGGTGAGTCGTCGTGTTGCATCTTCTGAAGGTGAGTAAAAGACTGTTTAAAGTGTTTTCTGCTGTTGGTTTAGTTCCAGCAGCAGAAGTGCGGCTCCACAGCTCCGTGTTCACTCCTTCATGGAACTAAAAAGTTGTCCGTTAG
This sequence comes from Dascyllus trimaculatus, assembly GCA_024666655.1. Classification (NCBI taxonomy): domain Eukaryota; kingdom Metazoa; phylum Chordata; class Actinopteri; family Pomacentridae; genus Dascyllus; species Dascyllus trimaculatus. The sequence continues at coordinate 49,843 of JAMOIN010000328.1, forward strand.
CCTGCTAGCTAGTTAGCTTAGCTCTGTGAGGAAGCCAGAGTGCGAGCCCAGCTCTGTGTTGGTGGGAATTAATTAATTAATGATGGTGAGAACATGAATGAAACTTCAGGAGACAATAAAAGTGTGTGGACATGACCTGTGTGTGTGTGTGTGTGTGTGTGTGTGTGTGTGTGTTTATGTCCAGTTTATCCAGTGGGACATTATAGATCTTTTTAGAATGTTAGTGTTGGTGTTGGATCTCAGTCCTGCTCCCTGTTCCTGCATCTGTCCATCTACATGTTTACCAGCTGTCTTTCCTTCAGTCTCAGTGGTCTGGCCTTTGTTCCTGTTTCTTATCTACATGACCTGACAACAGTCTGGTATCTTTTGCAGCTCTGTTGCTCTGTCAGTCGTTCCCTGACCCACCCAGGGAACCTTTACTTTACACCATCAGATCCTTATTGAGATTATTATTCACAGCTCCAAACAGCCACATGGTCATTTAATCAGTGTTATTTTTGTATTGGTTTCATCTCTCTGACAGAATCTAAGATAATATTCTGATCAGTGACCAGACTGATGGTTTCAGGTAGAACGTGTCAGGAGCTGCTGAGGTAACATGGTACATGTTTGATTATTGGACCAGCTGCCAGGACAGGTTCTGACAGGATACAGCAAACTTTAAATGGAGAAACTGATTCCTGATCACTGCCTTTAATCAATATTTTATTTTCACAGTTTTAATGTACATATTCCAAATAAATAAACATTCACAGGTCAGGAGATTTATTGGTTTTTTGTTCTTTATCAAGGAGTCAGAGCAAGAAGGTGCTGCAGGTTAATGATTAATGACAGTAAAGTCCAATAAAGGTACTATTTGACCTTTTTAAGGTGCTGCAGGTTCATGATTAATGACAGTAAAGTCCAATAAAGGTACTCTTTGGTCTGTTTGAGGTGTTTCAGAGTGACGGCAGCCTGCAGACTCAGAGGACCGGTGACGGGGAAGCAGCCGAGGATTTTCTATGTTTCTGCACAAACCCGGTCCAGACAGCAGAGATCTGTACTGGTGGGAAGAAGCTGAGTAAGTAGGACTTTGATTCATTGCAGTCTCTGAGGTTCCTCCTTCATCACCAACAAGCACAAACATGAGGCTCAGTGACTTTAAAACAAAGTCAGCACATGGAGAGAATCGTTCTTTCAGAGGACACAGACGTCACATCAGACTGAGGACTGGACGTTTCATCTGGTCCTGTTTTGTCCTGTTCACCAAACCTCTGACTGAAATGTTCTGTTTAGTAAGACTCAGTTTTTATGTGGAACTGACCCAGAAAGTTGATGACCACCATGGTGGTACCTGCTAACTCTGACTGAGGTTTTAGTTTCTGTCAGGCCGACCTACATAAAGAAAGCCCGGCTCTGTTGAACTTGCCTGGTAGTCCAGCCCTCTGGTGTGGTGTTTGTTCTGACACATGTTGGTGGATCAGTGAGAGCATGTCTTCATTAGTGAAGAGCTTGTTGTGAAGAGTCTCCCTGGAGCAGTGAACCAAGGAGCAGCTTCTAAAGATCCAGAGCCTGATTAGATAGAAAGTGGTGACAGGAAGCCTGAAGTCGGTGTAAAGGTGAGTTTGAAGCTGAGCCTGATTGAGGCTGGTGTGCTTTGTCAGCAGCCTGTTAGTCTCCCAGGAGTCAGTGTGAGACTCAGCACGGTAGTTGACCTTGTGACCAGCAGAGGGAGTTATTGCAGTTGTAGTTAAAGCAGCAGTTGGAGCTGCAGCGACTTGGGCTTGAACGAGAGGAAAAACTAGAAACCATGAAACAGAGAAGTGAAGAGGAGAATCCTGAGTTACAGCAGCACCATTTGGAGCTTTACTTTGTGAAGGACTAAATATCCTGGTCCAAAATGTGCCTTGAAAATATCCTACATTAATATTATTTTCCTCTTTGACTAAGTTAGATTTTTAAACCAACATCAGTCCTGATCAGATCTAACAAATATTCATTCACTACTCAGATTTTAGCTTTTTAAATGACAGTTTATTGCATGATGCTGCTGTTTATAAAATAACATAACAAATAAAGTATTTTCTACATAATAAATGTTAAGGGTATTTTTCCAGTGTGGTATTATTGGCACTCTTCCTGTATGGTATTAGAGCTTTAACAGTCTGGTATTAGTACATTTACAGTCTAACAGTGGTCCTTTAAATGTGGTATTAGTGGGTTCTCAGTGTGGTGATATTAGCACCTTTACAGTGAGCTGTTAGTACGTTTGTACAAAACAGAGAAGTGAAGCAAAGCTGGAAGTGCAGCAGTCCCAACAGGAGCTGTTGAAAGTGGGACAACTGTGTGAGGGTTTACAGCTGAGGATGGTCAAGTCGTAGCAGTCGGACAGGAATTTCCAGTTTCAGCTTTGAGTGTAGCTGAAAGCAAAGTGGAGGAAACTGTAAGGTTTGTTGATTTTGTTGCTCCCCTGTATTTGGTTCAGCCTGGTATCAATAAAGCCTTGCATACGCAGATGTTCCACAAATGAAGCGTTTAGTCTGTGGTCGGTTTAAAGGAGCAACATCAGACAACTTCCAGGAAAAGACTGATGACAACATTTACATGTTTTCTGTTCAAATATTTTATCTATCAAGACATTGTTGATCTTTACACCAATGCTAAACTGGTCTGCTAATGTTGCTCCTTTAAACCGACCACAGACTAAACACTTCATTTGTGGAACATCTGCGTCTGGACAGACTCTACAGTTTACTGATGTTCCCTGAACGCCTCACATGCAGACTATGGTAGATGCTGCTGGGTTCACTCAGACAGGTGTACGACCAAACATTACTTCGAGAAATACTGCTGTAAGGTGTTCTAATGTCAGATGTACCCAAACTGACACCAAGTCATTTCATCTGTTTTCTATGAGTGGAGAAGATTTTAAATATCAATACCATGGCTTCATACCTGGAACCTGACACGTCACATTCAACAAAACAACAGTGTCCTCATTTGGACCGGGGCAGGAGACCCAAACAATCACTAAGTAGGTGTTGAAAAGGATGTCCCACTGCTGGGATGGGGTACAACGGTGCAGCTTTAACCACCTGACATGTGTGACACCTTTTAATGGAGAGAGTTCATTCATGTTTCAAGCGTGTCCAGAAAAAATGTGACCAGATACGATCATATGTCTCTTGAACACCCAGACAACCTGCGTCAACACCATGAGATGTCTGAGGGACTTTGCCACGTTCAGCTTTTGATGAACTAGAAAGTTGCTGGTCTGTAGTACTGGTGTGCAGTGTGTTTGGATGACATGGGGTTTATTCATATCCTTGATAGGTGGATGTCAGCTGGGTGTGTGTTCTGTTCAATAGGCTGGTCTGGGCACAGTAACTATCAACTTGATAAAAACGTGAGTTTGCCAAGGCCACTGGAACATACCTTGGGAAGGTGTTGGGCCAAGGCCAAGTCCACCCAGTGCAGGACAAGATCTCAGCTGTGCAGCAGTTTCTCCAACCAGAAACCAAAAAGGAGCCGAATGGCAGGTTTTGTACAAACTTTGCATCGTTGGTTTTCCTGCTGACAGACCTGTTAAAGAGAGTGTTGAGTTTATCTGGACTCCACCATGTCAGGAGGCATTTCAAGGTGTCAGAGCTCTGTTGTTTTCAGCTCCAGTGTTATTGGCAGCACGCCTTGACCCACCATTCAAACTCAGATAGATGCCAGTTAAGTGGATGCTGGGGTGTTTTAGTTGTTGTTGGTTTGTTTTCAGGAGAATGTCCTGAGTGTGGATTGTCCTGTGAGTTTGTTTCCAAAGAAGATGAATAAACATGAAGGTGTTGGTGTGGACTTTGCAGCACTTCAGTGTTTCCAGTGATTCTCAAGTGTTGCCCCTGGTGGTTTTTACTGTCCATAATCACTTCGTCACTGTAAAACCCAAACCACAGACTGATGCATTGGACTTAATTTCTCCAACCGTACAATTAAGACGTTCCCCATGTTAAGGTGTTGGGGAGGGGTCATTAGACTGAACTGGTTCTACCTCTGTCGGCCTCCACTGAGGTTCCTTCAGTCCAAACGTTGTCTGTCTCTCCTAGATCCACACCTCTTGGCTGTAGTTTGTTTCTTCATTTGTTTCTCCCTGGTAACACTCACACACATGCCTCACTCATCCACCCACCACCAACACTACTGACTACCTCACACCTCAAGCTGGTCATTGTTTGTCCTCATATTCCTTTTGAAATTAAACCTAGATGTGGCATCTTAACCTGGTTTCTCCTCTTTGTCAGTGGCTGTCAGCTCGCTTGTGACCAGTGCTATTGTGATCCCCAGATATCTCATAAATCAAACATTAACCATTTTGACTTCTAATGAAAATATATACAACAGCTGCTTGAAGCTTGCAGACTGGTGGTGAATCAGAAAGTAAACTGTGCAGCTGTTTTCACAGCAGTGACTTATTTTATGTCACATCTGTTTCATCTTTACAGGGTAGAAGATGGCAACGCCTCCAGGAGTCCTTCTGAGGACTTTGGAAGATTTGGGGAGAGAGGAGTTTGAAACATTCAAATGGTACTTGTACCATGAAGAGCTCCTAGAAGGCTTCAAGTCAATCCCAAAGTCTCGACTGGAGGAGGCAAATAGGACCAACACCGTGGAACAAATGGTCAACGCCTACTGTATAAACGCCCTTAAAGTCACTAAAGCGGTTTTAATGAAGATAAATAGAAATGATCTTGTGGAGAAAATCTCAGGAACCATCAGAGAAGCTACAGGTAAGTCAGGTGAAGATTAAAAGTGGGATGTTCCAGAGATACCAAGGAGAATACAGAGATGTTAGAATGATTAATTAACATGATACATCTGGCATAAGCAACAGTAGGACCAAAACATCCACAGTAGCAGCACAAACCATGAATAGAGAGTTTCCTTGTGAAACTGCGACCGACAGATCAGATCTGACTCCATCTATGGAGAACACAAAACACATGAGCCACCTGGGAATCACTGACTTGAATCAGCCCAGATTTTCTGACCTAATTCTTAATGTCTCCACACACAGGAGACACGTTACTGATCAGAAACCAGTAGACAGCTAAAGCACACAAAACCTGCCCCAAAACATCACATGAACATAAAACATGAAGTAACAATCTGCACATGAACACTGTTAAAGTCAACATCAGTTGAGGAAGTGCAGAAAAAAGCCCCCAGATTTATCCCAAACACACTTTGTCCATGTGGACAACCGAAGCAAACACACTGCAGCTGGTGTCTCCAGTCTCTTAGTTTAAGGCTTTGTCCACACTAAGGTGGACATTTTCCAAGAAGGATTCCATGCACCACTTCTTCCACCCTTCAGATGTCCTCAGTTGTATATAAATGTGTATATTTGTGTTTGTCCTCTGGCTCTGTTTCCTGTTGTTAAGCTCCTGTTTTAGTGTCCGTCAAACCACAGTAAAACTGTTCCTCCCTGCTTTCATGACACACAGGATGACTTTACCATAAAACCTCCCACCCAGTGAGGACCTGACAGTCCAATAAGATCAATTTGTATCACACTTTCCAGAATGTGTGTTCATTCATCTGTTTTTAACAGTGTCTTCTCATTTGTGTAATTTCTTGTTTTCTGATTCAGAGATTCTGTCTGGGTGTCGAGACAAACTCAAGTCTAACCTGAAGACGAGGTTCCAGTGTGTGTTTGAGGGCATCGCTAAAGCAGGACAGAAAACCTTTCTGAATGACATCTACACAGAGCTGTACGTCACAGAGGGAGGGACTGCAGAGGTCAATGAAGAACATGAGGTCAGACAGATTGAAGCAGCTTCCAGGAAAACAAACAGAGCAGAAAGAGCCATCAAACCAGAAGACATCTTCAAAGACCCATCTGGAAGAGACAAACCAATCAGAACAGTGATGACAAAGGGAGTGGCTGGCATCGGGAAGACAGTGTTAACACAGAAGTTCACTCTGGACTGGGCTGAAGGTGAAACCAACCAGGACATCCAGCTCATGTTTCCATTCACTTTCAGAGAGCTGAATTTGGTGAAAGAGAGAAAGTTCAGCTTGGTGGAACTTGTTCATCACTTCTTCAGAGAAACCAAAGAAGCAGGAATGTGCAGCTTTGAATTCTTCCAGGTTGTGTTGATCTTTGACGGACTGGATGAGTGTCGCCTTCCTCTGGACTTCCACAACAATGAGGTCCTGACTGATGTGACAGAGTCCACCTCAGTGGATGTGCTGCTGACAAACCTGATCAGGGGGAAGCTGCTTCCCTCTGCTGGCCTCTGGATAACCACACGACCTGCAGCAGCCAATCAGATCCCTCCTGACTGTGTGGACATGGTGACGGAGGTCAGAGGGTTCACCGACCCACAGAAGGAGGAGTACTTCAGGAAGAGATCCAGAGATGAGCAGCAGGCCAGCAGCATCATCTCCCACGTGAAGACGTCACGAAGCCTCCACATCATGTGCCACATCCCAGTGTTCTGCTGGATCACTGCTACAGTTGTGGAGAAGCTGCTGGGAAGCAGAGAGGGAGGAGAGCTGCCCAGCACCCTGACTGAGATGTACATCCACTACCTGGTGGTTCAGGCCAAAGTCAAGAAGGTCAAGTATGATGGAGGAAAAGAGAAAGATCCACACTGGAGTCCAGACACCAGGAGGATGATTGAGTCTCTGGGAAAACTGGCTTTTGAGCAGCTGCAGAAAGGAAAGCTGATCTTCTATGAGTCCGACCTGACAGAGTGTGGCATCGACATGGAAGCAGCCTCAGTGTACTCAGGAGTGTTCACACAGATCTTTAAAGAGGAGAGAGGACTGAACGAAGACAAGGTGTTCAGCTTCATCCATCTGAGCGTTCAGGAGTTTCTGGCTGCAGTCTACATGTTCCACTGTTTCACCAACAGAAACACTGAAGTACTGAAGAAGTTCCTGGGGGAAGACTGGCGATACTATAACAGAGACACTCTGGATGTGTTCCTGAACAGAGTCAGTCTGGATGTGTTCCTGAACAGAGTCATGAAGAAATCCCTCAGCAGTAAAAATGGTAACCTGGACCTGTTTGTTCGCTTCCTTCATGGCCTCTGTCTGGAGTCCAACCAGAGACTCTTAGGAGGCCTGTTAGGTCGGACAGAGAACAGTCCAGGAATGATCCAGAGAATCATCAACAACCTGAAGGACATGAACACTGATAAAATGTCTCCAGACAGAAGCATCAACATCTTCCACTGTCTGATGGAGATGAAGGATCTCTCAGTCCATCAGGAGATCCAAGAGTTCCTGCAGTCAGAGAACAGATCAGAGAAGGAACTCTCTGGGATCCACTGCTCAGCTCTGGCCTACATGCTGCAGATGTCAGAGGAGGTTCTGGATGAGTTGGACCTGGAAAAGTACAACACATCAGATGAGGGACGACTGAGACTGATTCCAGCTGTGAGGAACTGCAGAAAGTTTCGGTGAGTCCAGATGTGATGAACATCATCAGTCAGTAGATCAGTGGTTCAGTTCTTCAGATGTTCTCACTAAAACATTCTCATTATTCTTCATGTTCCACTTGTTTATTTCAAACATCATGTCAGCTGAGTTTAGTCTCCGATGTTCTTGAGCTGCTTCAAACGCTGTGAACATGTAGATTTTTTTTAGTTGGTTGTGTTTAAAGCAGTTAAATGGATCAACACAGTTTTTCTGTTTCATTCTAATAATTGTTTGTCTGACAGTTTTTTCTTGTGGTTCTTCTTTTGGCTGATGGAGGAAACATGCAGATCTGCTGAAACACATGAAGAACTGTAGATGTTCTTGTCCAGGTTTTATCACAGCATCACTTGATCACAACATGTTGGATGTTCAGACAGTTTTCAGTGAACACACTCAAAGTTGACAAAGAGGGAAGTGGTGTTCCAGAGTCCAGACTTTGTCTTTACTCATGTTCAGTTTGTCACAGAAAGAAACTCAGGTTATCAGAGCAGAATGGTAGAAGTCAGACTGTTTCCAGAGATCTGATCCACTCAAAGGTCAGAGTTGTGTTTTTAATGCTACAAACCCTGAGAACACCTTTGTGATGATGTTATGTTGGAAATAATTCAACCTCAGTGGTTTGTTGTTTGTGTTTGTGCTGAACAAGTTTGTCAGAATCTCCAAAAGAACGTTGAGGACAGAAGTTGACCCAGTCGTCTGTCATCACATCAGAATATGTCCTGATGTTGATCTTTACTGATGTCCAGGTGTGATGTTGTCCAGGGATCAGTTTCATTGTGTAGCGTTTGACAGCAGACTGGAGATGTTGAGTGATGGAGGTGAAGCTGACAGCAGCAGGTCCACAGCAGAGACATCATCATCTTTGTACTGGAGCTGATAACTGAGCTGAACTCAGTCACAACATCCTGAGTCTCAGTAAAACCAGTGGACAGAACATGTTCTTCTGGTCCAGATGTTCTCCTGAGAACTTTGTGGAGTCAGACGTGGGATCAGATCACACTGACAGACTGTGGACAGTGTGGAAGCCTGAATGTAACTCCATCTCCTGTCCTCCATGTGCAGATGAAAGCACAGATTCAAAGTGTTGAGGTGTGAGAGAGGCTGATGAGAATTCAGCTTCATGTCCAACAGTCAGAGAAGATCAGCTGAACCACTGATGTGAAGAACTAAATGTCCAACAGGACCAGTCCAGATGTTTTTGAATCAAATGCATGAAGGAAATATAAAATGTCTTCTTCATAATAACATGTTTTATAATTTATGTTTCATGACAGACTCTATAACTGTTGGCTCTCAGAGAGTAACTGTGAAGTCGTGGCCTCAGCTCTGAAGTCCAACCCCTCCCATCTGAAAGAACTGGACCTGAGCTACGGCATGCCAGATTCAGGACTGAAGCATCTTTGTGATGGACTGCAGAGTCCAAACTGTAAACTGGAGACTCTCAGGTCAGTTCACTCACTGTTTTTATTATATTCATTTCAAATCCTGGTTTGTGGTTCCTACATTTTGTGTATTTTCCTGAAAACAGTCTGAGGATGTTTGAGATTGTTGAAGTGTGAATGAATCCCCTGATCAGCTGACTGCAGTGTTCCAAGATGGAGGACAGAATCCACAGTCCTGCTGTGTGTCTGAATGTAAAGCTGATGTTAAAGTGATGTGAGGCTTCAGCAGTCTGACTTCCACACATCCAGTCAGGATGTTTGTGTTTCCACAGTGTTTGTGCTGAGCTGCAGTGGAGCCTCAGGAACTCAGAGAGGGAGTTTAGTTGTCAACAGTCTGGAACTTGATGAGTGTCAGAAGCTGAAGCTGGATGTTAGAGTGAGCTGAGCTCATGAAGGGATTCCTGACAGTGGAGTTGTTAGGAAGAGAACAGTTGACAGTCAGTGAGGACAGCAGGAGAGAGCTGGGAGAGAGTTCAATGTCCTTCAGCCTGCTGGTCCTGGCCCGAAGGCTCCGCAGTCTCCTCTTTGATGGCAGTAGGCTGAAGAAGCTGTGTGATGGGTGGGTATTATCACCCGCATTGTGGAGGGCTCTGCGGGTGAGGCGGGAGGTGTAGTTCTCATGAAGTGATGGGAGAGAGGCACCAACGATCTTCCAGCTGCTCTCATGATACGCTGGAGGGTCATCCGGCAGGATGCGGTGCAGGCGCCGTATGTAGTGATGCAGCTGGTCAGGATGCTTTCGATGGTGCCTCTGTAAAAGGTGCACATGACAGGGGCTGGGGCTCTTGCTCTTCGCCGTTTGCGGAGGAAGTATAGGCACTGTTGAGCTTTCCTGGCCAGTGATGCGGTGTTGTCACTCCAGGAGAAGTCCTCTGTGATGTGCACACCCAGGAACTTGGTGCTACTCACCCTCTCCACAGCAGCACCGTTGATGGTGAGAATAGCATGCTGGATGCTTGAGAGTGAGAAAAGCATCTGGGTGGGCTGTCTGCTGCTCACTGATGGGCTGGTACAGTTCATTTAGTGCCTCACTCCTGTTGTTGCTGTTGGAGCTCGGAGGGATGTAAACAGCAATGAGTAATATGGCTGTAAATTCCCTCGGTGGGTAGAATGACCGGCATTTAATTGCCATGAACTCCACTAACCATGAGCAGTGTTTGCAGACCACAGCAGTGTCACGACACCAGGCATCATTAATGTAAACACAGAGTCCCCTGCCGCGGGTCTTACCTCCTTTGGTGAAAGCTCTGTCCGCTCGATAGCATGTTAACTGCTCGAATGGTGTTGTCCACGACGCTGTTGTTGAGCCATGTTTCTGTAAACACAAGAACACAGCACTCTCTCACAGTGCTCTGTTGACTGGAGTAGTCTAATGTAGTCCAACTTATTGTTCAAAGAGCGTATGTTGGCCAGTACAATGGTTGGGATTGCCGGCTTGTGTGGGCTAGCTGCTAGCCTAGCTCAGATACCTCCGCGGTTACCCCTCTTCTGCTTCCTCTCCCTTCACTTGTGGCGTCTCCACTGCGGTTGTGGCGCAGGAGTCGGGGTTGGTGGTGGTGCAGGCCTCCGTAGCAGACCGCTGTCCCGTAGCTCTTGCTCATGCGTGGAGTTTAACTCAAAAAAAGTGGTTCTGCTGGCGTCAAGCAGAAACTCACGACTGTATGTGCGCTTCAAGACAGGTAGACGCAACACAGACGTACAGAAAAGACGGTTTTCTGTACACGGCGGTGATGGAATAAATGAAAGAAGGAAGAGATGTGATGTTGATCCTGTAATGAGAGAGTGGACTGAGGTCAGCAGCATGTTGTCATTAATATGAATGAGAGCTCTTCTTCTCTGGTTCTGTTGGACTGTTAGAAGCTGCTTCCTGTTGGCTTCAGCTGTTTGGAGGTTCCATTTTATAAACTTGTACATTGTGAAGCTTCTTCATCTCTGAACACATGATGAAACTCTGGATGGTTTCAAGAAGGAACTTTGTCTCCTAAACTCACATCTTTTGTTCTTCATTCAGGTTGAGTCACATCAGTTCGTCAGAGATCAACTGTGTTTCTCTGGCCTCAGCTCTGAAGTCCAACCCCTCCCTTCTGAAACATCTGGACCTGAGCGGCAGCAACCTCCGGGATTCAGGATTGAAACATCTGTGTGGTTTTCTGGAGAGTCCACACTGCAGCCTGAAGACTCTGAAGTCAGACATCATGTTTTATTTGTGTACTGAGATGAATGTGATGTAAAGTTGTGGTGACACTAAACTGCAGCCATCAGGCTGATCTTCTACTGATCCACACTGAGGATCTTCATGGTAACGTCTGTTTTCTTCTTCTCTGTTTAGTCCTTTGACTGTGGCAGAGAAATGCTGAGCTGCACATTTTAAAGCTCAGTAGAACAAGAAACATCCTCCAGAGAATAACTGACTGTGAAACTCTGACACATGTGATCTTCAGCTCAAATGTGAAAATTTGTCGGGATGATTTTAGTTTGGATTTTATCAATATTGGTACTTATCAATACTCTAATCGATACTACTCTCTATAATTTTAGTGTAGCAAGTAAAGACATGACAAGAAAAGCTTTGAAAAAATCTTTCTTTACTGAAGCAGAATGAGTTTGTATAGATGGAGCCGCTGGTGGAGCTGCAGAGTTTCAGAGCTGAAGTCACTCCGTGTTTATTGGAGCAGCAGCATGTTGTCATTAATATGAATGAGACACATGATGAAACTCTGGATGGTTTCAAGAAGGAACTTTGTCTCCGAAACTCACATCTGTAATTCTTTATTCAGATTGAGGAGCTGCAGTTTGTCAGAGATCAGCTGTGGTTCTCTGGTCTCAGCTCTGAAGTCCAACCCCTCCCATCTGAAACATCTGGACCTGAGTAAGAACTACCTGAAGGATTCATCAGTGAAACATCTGGAGGATCTTGTGAAGAGTCCAGACTGCAGCCTGAAGACTCTGAGGTCAGTAGAAGGTTCCAGTCAGTCAGTTTTCTACTAAACATTCAGTATCAGAGCAAAGATCCAGTGTCTCCTGTAAACCTGCAGCTTGTCAGTGAAGCTGTGAAGCAGAATGGAGACAGACTCCAGGACTGGACAGGAACACAGAGACAGCAGTCAGCCAATCAGAGGAGCCACAAGCTGCTTGTCATCATGTGTTTGAGTGGATGTGAAGCCCACTGTTGTTGTTGTGTTGATGTGTTGAGGACATGAAGCTGATTCCAGCTGACAGCCTTCCAGATGTGCACAGACAGTGGTCCTCCTCCATCAGAGTGTCCATCAGATCTGATCTGACTGTTTGTTGTCTCATGTCAACAGTGATCAGCTGATCAGGTTGATGTTTGTCACAGCTCTGAGATCAGTGAGACTGAAGCCTGCAGACCTCTGGCTCTTATTTCACAGCAGCTTCATCACATTTAGGAACCATGAGGTGTTTATACAGAGCAGAAGCTCTGCTCAGGTCCAGCAGCCACATCTGGATGTGTGTCCTTGTGTGTGCTTTGATGCAGATGTGTTGACTGACAGCCTCCATGTTGGTTTGTCAGCTGATGTTTGAGGAGCAGATGAGATGTTGATGGACTCACAGATACTGTTGGTTTAGATGGAGCAGCAGTAAATCCACGAGGAAGAGTTTGTGCAGTGATGAAGCTTGATGACTGTCAGCAGCTTGTTTCCATGTGGACTGCAGTGACGTGCAGAGAAACACACCTGATGCTGACAGTGTGTGCAGGTGTGTGAGCTTGGAGCTCAGTGTGTTCACTCCAACACGTTAGCATGAAGCTGCTGCTGTGAACAGAACTGAAGTCCTGCTGCTCTTTATACTGATGATCAGCTGATCAAACTCATTGATCTCCTCTGATCTTTCTTCTTCTCCCTGCAGATGGAAGCCATGATGCTGATCAGGACGGTGTTTGTTGGAGAGGATGAAGTGTGTCCTGATGATCCAGAGGTTGAAGCAGCAGCAGCAGCTGGTGTGTAGAGACTCTGACTGGTCCATGTTACTGGGCTGCTTTCTTTAAATCCCACCGAAGATCTGAACTGGGATTAAATCCAGGACTGAGACGCTCCTCCAGGACTTTCCAGGAAGGATTCCTGAAGCAGGCTTTGGTGGACGTTTGCTTGGGATGCTGGTCCTGCTGAAAGTCCAGTGAGCTTCAGTTTCCACTCTGAGGCGTCACATTGTTCCTGGAGTTGTCCTGGTGTTGGAGAGAATCCATGATGCTGCTCACATGGTCCAGTTCAGCAGCTGCTGCAGCATCAGAGCCAACAACAGGACTGTTGATGCTGATCTTCTGGTCCTTCTGCCTCCACACGTTCTGCCCAAACAGTCCACCTCAGTCTCTTCAGTCCATCAGACTCCCAGAACTCTGCTTTTTTCCACACATGAACATGTTGTTGTTCAGTGTTCTCTTCTTCAGCTGCTGCCTTCATCAGGTCCTGCAGCTCTTCACCAGTAAAACAGGTTTTCTATCAGCTGCTGCTGTCAAACATCTGTTTGATTTAGTGACTCAGCTCATCCACATGAGGTTTCTCCTGGTCCATTCTTCAGATGAGCCACAACATCTCCAAGTCTTCATCAACACCCAGTCTCCTGGTGAACTCCAAGTGTTTTCTGTCTTCACACTGAGTAAATAACCAAACACCAAAGTCAGACTCCAAGTCAGGCAGAGTCGGGTCCAGTCTTAGATTTACTGTCATTTAATCAACATGCAGCAAACAGAGGCTGGTTCCTGAACACAGACTCTGATTCTGAGCTGGAAATCCACATTTGATCCTCTCTGACTGACATCTGCCCACTTGGAGCCTCAGGTCCAGGTTTTCAGTCCTTCATGTGTTTCTGGGAATGTTCCACCGTTATCTTTTAGTTTAGCATGACCTCATCTTTGGTCATGATTCAATCCAACCTTTTTAAAATCAGAATGATGAAACATGATCCTGACTCATGTTGTAAATAAAAATAAAGGCCTTTATGTGTTTAAATAAAGTCTATCTGCACTTATTAGAGGTGATCGTGTTGCTGTTCTGTAATTTTACTGACTTTACTTACATGTAGTTACCGCCTGTGGCCACTAGAGGGCAGGAACGCCCCCTGCTCTGAGGTTGGAGCCACTAATCCTGATCATCAGTAGTGTGATGGAGAGACATGAGTTTAAAGCAGCTGTGATTTTTACCTCATTAGACTGTCTTTGTTTTTCCATCATAAAGAAGACGACACTTTATCTGGAGGCAAAGAGCAGCCAGCAGTGTTTTCTACAACTTCACATGATGTGTTTGTGGAGCTCTTCTTCATGTTTGGTTCCATGTAATGATCATCCTGACGCTTCCACATCTTAACATGCTTTTATTGTGACAGGACAGAGAGACTCTAACTGTCCATGCTGTTAACAGACCAGACGGACATGTTTCTACTTTGGTCTTCACTGTTTATTGTGGTTTGCATGTTTCAGTGGAGGCTCAGTAAAATGACTGATAACAGCTCAGAGTCATGAAGCAACAACAGTTGATCCAGGAGAAAAGTGTTTGGTCCGTTCATAGAACTGGAAGAAATGAGCATCAGACTGTAAACATATGGAGGATTTTTAGCTCCGTTACAAATGAAGTCCTACAAGAGATGATGTTTGTTCATGTGCTGCTTCTCTTCTTTATATGTGACGATGCTGGGATGTTTTTCATGGAGCATCTGGGAGACTTTGACACAGTTGTTCAGTGCATTCAGTCTGTTTCAGTGTCTTCTTCATAGAATCCAGACTGACGGACTGAGATCAGGACTCTGTGGGTCCAGATCATCTGCTGCAGGATTCCTGCTTCTTCCTGTGGATGAAGGAAGTTCTTGATGACTCTGCTGGATGTTTGGGCTCCTTGTTCTGCTGCACAATCAATCTGCTTGTCCTGTGTGATGGATAAGAGCTGTGTGTTAGCAGGAGAGACTGTTAGCACGCTGTTGTGTTTCTTCTGGTTCTGATGGTCGTCACAGGTGAGCTCCACTTATTAAAGGTGAACCACAGTTCATCTGGATTAACTGGAGATGATCAACATCACCTGGAGCTCAGGACTGTGTTGTTCAACATCTGTATGTAGATAATAACAAGCTGCTCCATCAAGGTTCTGCTGGTCAAATGTGTCAAACTGAAACACTTTTAAATCTGACTTTTATTTTTTATGAATTCACTTCAATTAAATGATTGATTTAAATAAAATCACACTTGTTAGAGGTGGTAGTGATAGAAATATAATCTCTTTTTTTCTGTTGGTTCAACAACAAAGAATAACCAGAGCCAGTGTGAGAAGCTAGTTAGCGCTAATTCCAGCTTGGTTCACATCTGCAGTCTTTGTGAGTGTCTGATTAGCTTCCAGCTGTTAGCCACAACTAGCTGAAGCTACACAAACCCTACTTTATTCACTTTAAATGGCGTCTCCTGTTAATACCATCAGTCTGTTGTCTTATATAAACGTTGCATCCACTACATCAAGTCAGACAAAGTCATGTCGCAATACTTGTTTAAAAAAAGTAGAATGATTTTATTGTGAAGGAGCGACATAGAAACGTGCTCTGACCACTACACATCAACATCTCAGGTTGTAGCCTGTAGATCGCTACAGATGACTTAATTTACTCTGAATGCTGCTAAATTTACGTCTAGAAAACAACCAGTACCAGTGGAGAGCCTTGTTAGCATTACTGCTAGCTCGGCTAACGCTGCCGGTGACGACATTAAACCTCTTGTAGGTTCATAATTAGCCGCACAATAGATTCATTTACCGTTTGAACCTCAATAAGACAACAGAAATAACCAGAGACCCTAACAGTTCTACATTACATCTCAGAATAAAATACAACTACAGCTCTGTCTCTTCCAGATGTATTTTACAAGCTACTTACGTTCCCTTAATAAAACGATCCGTATCAGTGTGTTAGCTCTGCTGCTGTCCAGCTGTTCATTAGCAGCTAGTAGCTGCAGCTAAACTCAGCCTCCTATAGGATGGATCATATCAGAGCAGGGGGCGTTTCTGCCCTCTAGCGGCCACAGGCGGTAACTACAGTATTATTAAAGGGAAAGCTGGCGACAGCACACACGAGCAGCACTTTCTGGAGCTCCTTCAAGGTAAAAGCATCATTTTTGTATTTTATTTTAAAGAAATTATTACTACGTCATTTCAGGAGACTAAGAAGGATCGCCGATGTAACGTAAGTTGTATTTAACGACCACTAACTTCTCCACTTGCTCTAATTATATTCGTTAGTCTCAGTAACGTCCAAACAGAAAATTAATCCACAATGTAACTAATTATGAATCTACAACTGCATCTGTGACGGCAGTGTTAGCCGAGCTAGCAGCCAATTACGAGCTGTGACAAGCTAGCTCCAGCGCTACAACCAGCATCTGTTTAAAAGGTGCTGATCACTATAACAGGCTATGGTTGTAGCATACGTAGCATTAGAGCTAGCTCGTTACATACTTTAAATAAAGAAGCTGATTCACGATTATTGGGGGAAACAATCCCACAGTAAAACATAACAAGTCATACTAATATGCAGCTACAGCTCTGTCTCTTCTAGATTAATTTTAAAAGATACTTACATTTCCTTAATAACACGATCTGTGTCCTTGAACGAGCTTGTTAGCACTTCCGCTAGCTCGGCTAACTCTTCCTGTTCTGAATGCGGCTGCAGATTCATAATTAGCTTCAACATGTGTTCATTTTCCGTTTGGAGGCTCCTTAGACTACAGCAAAATTATTTACCGCAGATGGAAAAGTTAGCGGCCGTTAAACATAACATAGTTTATGCTGGCAATCCTTCTGAGTCTGATAAAATCACGTTTTCACATATTAAAACGATGGAATTCTGATAGTTTTACGCTGAAGCATCAACAGGAAGTGCTGCTCATGTATGCTGTCGCTAGCTTTCCATTTACCAATACTGTAGTTACCGCCTGTGGCCGCTAGAGGGCAGAAACGCCCCCTGCTCTGATATGATGCCACATGAAGCTGCGGTTCGCTGCAGCTCCCAGTGAACAGGAGGATTTTATTAGAGGACGTCAGACACAGTCACACTGAGAAACATGAGAGCTGAAACTAAAACGGAACTACAGCTCTGTGTCTTGTAGAGGATTTATTTTAAAAACCACTCAGGTTGCGGTAATAAAGCGATCCGTGGCAGAGCAGAAGGTCGTTAGCACTTCCGCTAGCTCAGCTAGCCCTGCTGGTCCCTCCAGGGCTGTAGGTTCGTAACCAGCTAGAATATGGATTCATTTTTCATTTGGGCTTGACAAAGACGAGAAGTAAATATTTAGAGCAAGTGGAGCAGCTAGCTAACACTTATTACAGTTGGGTTTACATTTTTAAAATCATATTATTGAAATCACGTTATTTAAACAAATGAAGGCTTTTATTTTGTAGGAGGTAACATGTAAACGTTGCTTGTCCGGTCTGTAAACACATGTAAACATAATTATGATGCATATATGCAGATGTACTTCATATATTTCACTGTGCAGCCGTTTTTTATTCATGTCCAGTATATTTTATAGACAGAAACATGTCTGATGCTAACATTAGCTGTAAATCTGTTTCCATATAATCATTTAGTTTATGTGGTTAAAGATTCATCAGTGATTCATCTTTAGTGTCAAACCTTTACTCTGCTCCTAAATTTGAGAGGCACCTGGCTGCAGACCTCCACTGTGAGGTCGCTTCCGCCGCAGACCTCCACTGTGAGGACACCTCCACTGTGAGGACACCTCCACCATAGACATATATACATAGACGCCTCATTGAGCGGGTTGGCCCGTTGCTGCGATACGTCAGCGTGTCCGCCATATTGGATGTGGCAGATCTGCCCCGTAAACTAATGCAAGCAAATGAAGTGAACTTTATAAAGCGCCTTTCTACAAAGTGATTTAAGTTAATGCCTTTATTCACCCATCCACACACATACACCAATATATCTGGGAAATAAATAGGCATCAAAAAACAACATTTGTAACTTTTAATGTGATGATTATAAATGTTTACTCCTTATATGTTTAGGACAAAGGTAAGCACCAAACCAACGTATGTATTTCTCTCATGTTTTTATAAGTTTTTACAGCTACCAATGTATGTAACACTGTTATCATGATGATAAATATTGAAATATTAATATTAAACATCTGTGTTTATAATAACCAGATCCTGAAACTTAGATGTGACAGGTGGGTTTTCTAAATAAATCAGAATCAGAAATACTTTGTTGATCCTTGGGGGGGGATTGTTAGTGTTATAGTTGAACCCATTCAACAAAGACTATATTATAACATATAGAAATATAGAGAAAATTCAGATAGAAATTATAATGTAGAGACAAACTTTTAAGAAATAAAAATAAAATATTTAAAAATATGTGCACGAAGAGAGAGAGAGAGAGCACAAATGTTTACATTTAACTGATTTTAATTAATCACTTTGATATTCAGTGATTGATGAACTCTTGGACAAGCTGGGAACAGTCCAGTGAGGGTCTCCTGGGTCTTCTTTGAGGTCTGAGACGTCCTGGTAGCTACAGGCTAAAGTGAAGACAAAAATACATCACTGATTCCTTCACATTCAGAAAGGGAAAAAACATTCTCAGCATAGTGTGGCGTTGAATTATCCAATCGTTACAGCCTATAGACCTGCCCTGTGGAGATGTGCTGGGAAACAGAGAACTGAAGGAAGAGCTCCATCTCTTATCCTGACCGTCTGACCTGTCCTGTATAATCCTGTGGCCTGAAGTTCTCACTGCAGAGCATGGAGGACGGAGCAGCCGAGAAACCTCCCGTCTGACAGCTGTTTTCACTGCTTTCTGATCTCTTTATTTTTGGGAAACCTACATAGTATTTGAAAAGTTAGCTAAAGGCACTAACAACATTTAGAGTGTTTACTTTTGGCCAATTTAGTTAAATAGGAAAGACGTCTTTGTTGTTAGGAGGCTGGTTTCACCGGGTGAATCCACAGTATTATACACAGGACTTCATAGTTTTAGCCACAAAGTTGGCAAATTCTGTTCGTAAAATTATGCTACAATGGCCAAATACAATCAAAAGTATTTTTTCAGTCTTACCTGTGAAAGATAATCCCATGCGATCTGGTTTGTACTGAAAACCGGTTGGTGTAATTCCACGCAGCACATGAATAAGGCATCTCCTCTGTTCTCTTTTGCCACATCCAATATGGCGGCTCCGTTGACGTGTGGTTCAGCGATCAATGCGGCGTCTACGTATGTATGTCTATGACCTCCACTGTGAGGACAGGAAATGCACGGATGCATTACAAAATAAAATCGCGCAGTATTGCTAATGCATTAGCAATACAACGTAAAATCAACTAGACCATTGTCTACAGTATATATCGTTTTCATTTATATATTAAACTTGTGATTATTTTGATAATGAGCCCCTTTGTGAGTTTTATTCCTGCTAACAGAATAATCCTTAAATGTTATTTTTATAATTTTTTTTTTTTTATTGAACATTTTTGAACATATTTGTACAAAGCAGAGCATCAATCATATATATACACATACACATATACAGGAAGAAGGGTGCAGAGGTATTAATATTGAGGGTCCTTTGGCCAGGCCATTGACAATAAGCCAGATCGCAGCCTTTGTGCAGAAGAGGGGTCCAAATAGTCCAAAAAAGGATCCCAAATCCTATAAAATTTATAAGGTTTATCCCGCAATAAAGTGGAGAAAGCCTCCATTGGTATAGTGGCAATGACAGTTTGCTGCCACTGATGTGGGGAGGGTGCTTCACCGGAGATCCATTGCACCATTATGCACTTTCGAGCGCAATGTAGCAGTATGTGCAATAGATCTTTCTTTGCGAATCGTACAGGCAGTTCGTCCTCAATGCCAAGGAGACAGGCCCTTGCTCCCAAATTCAATTGACACTTAAATATAGCACAAAGCTTATCAATAATGGATGTCCAAAACTGCAAAATACGTGGGCAACTCCATAAACAGTGGAAAAGGGTACCAACAGCAGAATGACATTTACTACACATTTCAGATATTGTAGAATACATTTTGTGCATCTTCTCGGGTGTTATGAAGAGCCTATGCAGAATTTTGAATTGTCTTTCCCAAATAGAATTAGAAACAAGAGCTTTAAAAGGCCGGTTACACAGTTCATCCCAAGATTCAGCTGTGATAGCCCCTAAGTCCGTCTCCCACTGCCTTTTAACTCTGTCCACATTGTCAGTTTTAAGTTCAGATAGAACATTGTAGACTGATTTAGAGAAGGATTTAAGTTTTGTAGTTTTCAGAATCAGGGATTCCATGGGGGAGACAGACAATTGTCCACCACATTCTTTTATTCTACCAAGGATGAAATGCTTAACCTGCATATACCTGAGAACATCTCCACTACCAACGCCATATTTGTCTCTCACTTGTTGAAATGACAAAACCGAACCTCCGTCAACCAAGTCACCAACAGTTTTAATCCCCCTGCGAAACCACTCCACAAATCCCGCATTAAGGCCAGGAATAAAATCAGGGTTTTGGTGAATAGGGGTGAGTAAAGAAAAATGATTTTTATAACCTTCCAAGGTTCTAACCTTATGCCAGATAGTTACCATGTTTTTTAACAGCAAGTTGTCCTTTGTAAGAATTGAGGACTTCGCAGGGGAACTGTAAAGCAAGTTCCACAATGGGATACCATTTAAGGAAGCAGATTCTGCGCTTAAGTAGATTGACCTATGATCCGATCTGTACCATTCCAAAAGAAATCTGAACTGAGCGGACCAAAGGTAGAGAGGTAGAGATGGAGCTGCAAGCCCACCCATGTGTACAGGAAGACAGAGATAATTGTATCTTAGTCTGGGCCTTTTTCTATTCCAAATAAATGAAACTATAAAGCCGTTCAACTTTGACAGAACTTTTTTAGATAGAACAAGAGGCAACATCTGGAAGAGATATAGAAGGCGTGGTAGGATGTTCATTTTAACCAGGTGTAATCGACCCAAAAGGGATAGAGGGAGACTGCACCATCTGTCTAAATCCCGACTAACAGCTTGAACAAGAGGAGTATAGTTAAGATTGTATAAATCCTTCAAGTTAGGGGATACCTTAATTCCTAAGTAAGTGAATCCGGTCGGGGACCAACGAAAAGGCCGAGAAATATTTGGGGAGGCTCTATGAGAACTAGAAAGAGGCATAGCCTCACTTTTAGAAAAATTTATTTTATAACCCGAAAAGGTTCCATATTGGGTAATTAATTTGATTAGTTTTGGAATAGACCTGGTTGGCGAATTCAAGAATATTAAGACGTCATCCGCATAAAGCGATATCTTATGCTGACAGTTATTTAAAACAAGACCTTCAATACAGGGGTCCATCCTGATAGCAACAGCTAAGGGTTCCATAGCTAGGGCAAATAACAAGGGACTTAAAGGGCATCCCTGCCTACTTCCACGCTCAATGCCGAAATTACTGGATTTATGGCCATTAGTGATCACTGCTGAGAGGGGTGAAGCATATAAGATTTGGATCCATTTGATGAATTCATCACCCAGACCAAACTTTTTGAGAGTAAAAAAGAGATAGGGCCATTCAAGCCGATCGAATGCCTTCTCTGCGTCAAGAGAAATAACCAAGGCATCAGAATTGAACGAGGAAGAATGCTGAATAAGGTTAAGTAGACGTCTTACGTTGTGTGTAGAGTATCGGCCCCGGATGAAACCAGTTTGGTCAGTGTTAATAATGCCAGGCAACACTGCCTCTAGGCGTGAGGCTAGAATCTTCGCTAGAATTTTCAAATCAATATTTAAAACAGAGATGGGTCTATAGGAGGAACACTCCTCTGGGGGTTTATCTTTCTTCAGAACCAATGAAATATTAGCCTCCATAAGGGAAGGAGGCAGAGCGCTACCTACAAATGAGGAATCAAACATTTCAGACAGAGGAGGAAGTAAGGTTTTACTGAATTTCTTATAAAATTCACCACTGAATCCATCTGGCCCTGGAGCCTTATTATTTGGTAACTGCTGAATAATATTTTGGATTTCGCTGCCAGTAATCAGTTTAGACAAATCCTCTCTCTGAATTTCCGTAATTTGAGGCAGGTCAAGGTTCCGAAAAAAGAAAGACATGTCTTGATAATGGGATGTTTCAAATTGAGAAGCATACAATTGCTTGTAGAATGTCTTGAATGCGTCACCAATGACCGTGTTGTCATAGCTGAGCAAACCAGAAGCATCCTTAATGCAGGAAATATTTCGAGATGATCCTTTATTTCTAAGAAGATTAGCAAGGTAACGATTAGGTTTGTTTGCAAATTCATATAGCCTCTGCTTCATAAAGAATAAAGATTTCTCAGCCTTTTTCGTCAGTAACCCCTCCAAAGCTGTTTTAACCACCTGGATATCGGCCCGCAACTGTTCAGAAGGGGAGAGGTTGTATTTGACCTGTAATTCATGCAACTTCAATTCTAATTTTCTTTGTTCCATTTGAGTTCTCTTTTTGACTCCAGCAGAATATGATATAACCAGACCACGTGTATAGGCTTTTAAAGTATCCCAGAGTAACCCAGGAGATACATCCGGGGTCTTGTTATCCTGTATGAAATGATTTAAATGGTCAGTCAGGAACTTTTCAAATTTTGGATCATGGATCAGGAAATTATTAAATCTCCAATTGAAATTTCGGTAATTTGTATTAAGATTGTTTAATTCAACAAAAACAGGTGCATGGTCTGATATAATTATATCACCAATTCTACAGTTAACAATGTTGCCTAGCGAAATCTTAGGGGTGAACACAAAATCAATTCTAGAACTTGTTCTGTGCACACCTGAAAAAAATGTAAATTCCTTATCTTTAGGGTGTAATACCCGCCATGTATCGACCAATTCAAGCTCTGAACAGGTGTCCAAAAGCGCCTTAGCCCTTTTTGAAATTGTAACCTGAGTTGGGGGAGATTTATCCATAGATGATGAGAAGTAACAGTTGAAATCACCAGCTATAACAGAACTATCACAAATCCACTCAGAAAAGGAGGAGAAAGCAAGCGTGATAAAGTCAGGTGATTGAACAGGTGGGAAGTAAATATTTAAAAATGAAATAGGTTTACTATGCAACATGCCCTTGAGTAATAAGTATCTACCAGATTTATCACTAACTGATTGTGTATTTATCAAAGGCAAGTGTTTATGTATTAAAATGGCCACGCCACGACTCCGACTCGTAAAAGAGGAGTAAAACACTTGCCCAACCCAATCACGCTTCAACTTTAAATGTTCGTCAGAGGTCAAATGTGTCTCTTGTAACAGGGCTACATGTACTTTTTCCTTTTTCAGGAAATTAAGTATTTTCTTACGTTTGATAGGACTGTGTATACCTCCCACATTCCAGCTACACACTTTTAAAGAGGAAACAGAACTAGCCATTTCAATACAACGCAAGTGCTAGGCCAGGCCATAAGGATGAGGATGTTCTCAAAATATTTGAACCAAGATACACCAACATGGGATGAAATGAAAAATAAAGTATGCTCTGCTTTGTTAAAGAAAGAACTAAAACTATTTACAAAAAACAAGAAAATAAAAACGATGAAAGAAAGAGGGGTCAGACGAGGGTCTAAAACACCCAGTGGGGGGTGCGAGCTAACCTTCCCAGGGGAATAGGGGAGGATGCCGGACCAGGCTCTCATTAACTCGAACCACCTGCAGCCAGGTCCGCAACTACCTCAGAAAAATAACAGAAAAGCTACAAGCATACACATACCAGTCCATATATGCCCATATACGTATACATTTTTTTAAAAGGGATAAACAGAAATTGATGCCAAAAGTCTTACCGTGTAATACAGCGCATTGTCAACTATAAAATGGCATGTTCATGCTGTAAACACCACAACCTGATGTTTAGGATGGGTGAGAGGCGGGGGATGGAGACGATCTGACACCAGGTAGTCTATCCAGGTATCCCACGGCGTCCTCCGGATGTTTGAAGAATTTTTCTTCTCCGTTGTGCTTGATCCTGAGGACAGCCGGGAACAGCAGCGCGAACTGGATTCCTTTCTCTCGTAGACGATTCTTGACTGAGGAAAATGCCAGTCGTTTCCTGGATACAGCTGCAGAAAAATCCTCAAATATCATGATATTAGCGCCTTTGTGATTCAAGGTCTGTTTTTTCCTGGCTGCTTGCATGATCCGGGCTTTGTCCTGGAAGTTGTGAAGTTTCACGATGAAAACCCGTGGCCTTTGTCCCGGAGCGGAGCGGTAGCGGGGGGATATGCGATGGCAGCGGTCTACCTTGACTATGCCCCCCTTAAAAGTTTCGCCAACTAACTGGGGGAGCCAAGATTTGGTAAAGGACACTGGGTCGGTACCTTCGCAATCCGAATGTTACAGCGCCGACTCCTGTTCTCCAAGTCGTCTATCTTTTCGAGTGCGGCGTCTAATTTGGCTGTCATGTCGGTAAGTTGGACATCAAGAGTAGCGACCGTATCCTCCTGGCTCGATATTCGCTCCTCGGCGACGGTGAGACGTGTGTCTAATGCAGCAATGTCGGAAGAACAGGTCTGCAGTTTCTGAAGGACAGGATCAATCTTTTTGTCGAGTGAGGTCTCCACTGCTTTTAACACCTCTGCAGTGATCCTCTCCACTAACTTATCGACATCCAGAGGTTGAGCCGGGTGAACAGGTGGAGGCTTGAAGGCCGCCATTGCGCTTCCCCTCTCGGCATCAGCGGTAGATGTAGATGAGTCATTTTCTCCCAATTTAGGCTGTTTCACAACAGCACTCGTAATTTTCTTTTGTGTCGGCATCCTTACAAGCGTATACGTACAGGTTTAGTCGTGGATTCTTGTAGGAATATAACTGAGTTGAATGTCGAGCTGCGGGAGCTGTGGCGTGAAGCTGTTACTCCGCCATTAGCGTCACGTGACCTCCCTTAAATGTTATTTTTAATGCACAGTTACAGTCATAAGAATAGAACAAAGACGTACTACAGGTAATGAAGACAACACAATAATTACTAATATAATGACAAAGTCGGCGACCGGGGACATTAAATAACAAAAGTGTAACCGTTAGATTCCCGTAAAAGTACTGATATCCCGTTACAGAACCGTCAGAGCCAGCGGCAGATTTCAGAAAGTCTATCCGAGCTAAGGCTGCTGTCAGCGGGGAGCTGTGAGCGCTGACCGCCTGGTAGTAGCTGTCTAACGGGGACACTCACATCTCCGACATCGTTGGAGTCAATTTTTAAGCAGAATTTATCTTGATAAATTGACCACAGATTTGATGTTTATACAACCACTTTATTGCTTCAAATAATCTTTGAACTAAATTTTGTGTCACAGTCACGATCGTACCGTGGACAAGTGCGTATATCGAGAAACGGCCACAAACACTCGTTAAATGGCTGCTTCTTCTTTTGATTTAATTAGCGGTTAAAATGTATTTCTCTGTTTTTTACCCGTTACGTCCTGTCCTGACAGTGGAGGTGTCCTCACAGTGGAGGTCTGCAGCCAGGTACTCTTGCTAAATTTAAGAAAAATAAGTCATTTTACAGGAAGATGTTAAAGGATGCTTTTCTTAGTTCAATAAATTAAACAAATGTTTAATTGATTAAAATCTTTATTTCGATCTCCTGTTTATTTTTATTTTAAATATCTGGATTTAATTAATACAGTTGCATTTATTTTATTCTGTGTTCTTATTAAGATAAAACACTAGATGATGAATCAGTTCATTCAACAACACACAAGGGCTCCTCTGACTGCTGAAGACCTCAACAAGTCCTGAAAGACATCAATGTGCATTAACAGATCAATAACTGATAGATGTGATCGACTGGACGTGGTCCACTGTCTTTGCCCGTTGAGGATCAACATGACTCATCCTGACAGTGAACGACTCACACAGTTTTGATCATCGTCAGGAATTGAATTCATGTGCTGGATGTAATGAATGAGCATCAGCTCAGAGCTGGGCTCCATGAAATGAAGAACAAACCAGCTCAGAGCTGCTTTTAGGTTTGTTTCCATCAGTTTTCTCTTCAGTCATTGGGACCTTCAGCTGATTGGACCAACAGACTCTGGAAGGACTGGGCAGCTGTTCACTCACTAAATGCTCATTTACTTATTGGTGCCGCTTTAATGCACTTCATGTGGAACTTTAGCATCAGATGTAATGTGTTGAGTAAAGGCCAGAAGTTGTTCCCTTTATTTGTGTGTGTTGACCAGAGAAGAGACTCAGCATCCAGTAAACACTGAAGTGTGTTGTGTTGCTGTGATGTTGGACATGAAGTTAATCAACTGGTTGACGTCAACGTTCAGGAAACTGAAACGGGACTGAAACAGTAACGTTCAGGTTGTAGTTGTCAGTAATCAGCTTTAATGTGAGACTAAAACAGACTGTGATGGTTCTGAAGGACATCAGTTGCATGAGTTTGTTGAACGTTGTCTCATGGTTTGTTGTGATGTTTGCTGCTGCCTCATTTAAAAGCAGATGATCTGTGTTGAAGACATGTTTAGTTCTGGTATCAGAGATGAGGAACATAGAAGTGTAGCGCTGCTCCGTCAACGATTTCAGGAGTTAAATAACCAAGTGAGTCTTTATGCCTTTATTTTACAATCATGAAATAATGAAACAACCAAAGACAATCGAAATAGAAACAGCAGAGAAAAGCTGTGAGAAGGATTTGTGGAAAAGGCTGTGAGGGAAAAGCAGCTTTTTATCCTGAAGCATCAGAATCAGCTGTGGAACATCTGCATCTGACAGCATCAAGTCCAGCAGGAAGAAAAGACAAAGAAATGTCCATGTTAGTCTGATCACAGCTGTTCTGCTGCACATGTGGCACCGAGTGTTTCTGGAGACGTCACAAGTGTTTTCAGAGACATGATTAAAAAGACTTGATGAAAATATGTTGCCCCCATTTAAAATGTGAATTCATGAGAAACAGCTAAAGGACTTTAAAACATGTTCTAATGACTGTCTTAGTATCTCGGTGTGATTTCATTCATTTTCCAGCAGGTCTGATTCCATTTGACGTAGTTGCAGTACCCGGCCAGTAGGTGGAGCTGTGTGCTGCAGGGACCAGAAGCTGACGTCAGTCACTGATAGAGTGAGACGTCACACAGCGCAAGTAAAGGAAGCAGCACAGACGTTAAGATGCTCTGTTTGTTATCATTTCCACAGGTAAGACCTCCAGAAATCACAACCAGAAGGAAATATTAAAGTAATATAACATGTAAAGCCTCAGACTGTGACTGTGATAGACGGTGATTTGATTTGACTTTGAACGGAGACCAGTGAGTCCGTCTGAACGAGTGCTAGCTCACTACAGCGACGCGGCGCTAATAAAGTTGACAACGAGCTTTAAAAGTGTCTTCTAACGGAGAAAAGAAGCAGCCGGAGATAAAATCACAAGCAGGGATGAGAGCTGTGGCCAACAAACGAGCTGCAAGGAGTTAAAGCTTTATCTGTGTGTGTGAATGAGTGAATGCTAACGATGCGAATGCTAACAATGATAAAGCCCGCGCGCGCTTTGCAGGTTTGACCGTTATTCAGTTTACGGTGCGTTTTCAGAATAAAAGCGGAACGATTTATCGAACATGGCTGATCCTGTACATTTCAAAATAAGAGTAGTAGGTTGTGTTGTTATTTTTAAACAACATAGAGTAGGACAGAGACAATAATAAATAGTGATGTGTTAAAGACACTTAAGGTTTAGCTAAAAAGGTGAAACAGTTCATGACAGAATAAGTGAAGTTCTTTGATAATAAATAGTGTTGGTGGAAAATGTTGTTTACAGGATGGACTGTTACATGATTTCATGGCTGTAATTTGAATGTTCTTGATTTGATAAACTTGTAACGTGTTGTGAATTGTGCCAGTCACTGATAGAGTGAGACGTCAGACAGCACAAGTAAAGTGAAGCAGCACAGACGTTAAGATGCTCTGTTTGTCATCATTTCCACAGGAATAAACAAATTAATATGCGACACAAAGGGTTGACTACAGCGTCATTCTTACGAGTGTAACACACACAGACTGCTGCTGATGGAAAACACAGTCAGACCTTGATCCTGACTGGAAACAGGAGGCTTAGCTTCAGGCTTCACTTCATTAAAGTGCATTGAACAGCTGAACTGGTCCTCAGGGCTTCCATGGACCTTTGGTTTGTCGTTGCTGTTCTCACTGGCTCTGACTTTAGTTGTGGTTCTATCAGTGAACATCTTCGTTGATGCAGCTCTTCACTTGGTCCACTCTGCAGCTTCATTTCACTTCCAGCAGGTCTGACAGACGACTTGATGATCCTGAACACATGTTTTAACCACTGCAATGAATCTGGTTTGGTTTCAGAGGTCAGATGGAACAGATGTGTGTCTTCTCCGTTTCTTTCTTGACAAGGAGCTGGACCGAGGAGGAGGAAGAGTCCCTGAGACCAGGAGCCAGACCAGACGCACCTGGACACCAATCAAAGTGATGCTGCAGAAGGAGATTTGGTAAACGGTGTGCGTCTGCTCACCTGCAGCGTCCAGCGTTGATGCAAAGAGAAGAAGAAGACTTGGATGCAGAAGCTCTGCAGCGTGACGGTGAGTTTGACAAACTCAGTCTGACCCCTGCAGCTGATCTCCAAGCAGCCGACAAACCAGCAGCAGAAGCAAAGCGTCAGACAGACGTTAGAGTCCTACAGATTAGTCAATGCTGCACATGGAGACACTGAAACACTCTTTACTCATTCAGCAGCTTGTTGCTGGTTTGTTTCCTGTTGTCTTTATTTCATCAGTGGTTTTATTCACTGTTGGCTGATTTGATCTCTCAGACATCTGATCAATGTAGTGGAGTAAAAGTTGAAGATTTGTCTCTGAGCTGTAGTGAAGTTTAAAATAGCAGGAGACTGAATGACTGAGGCGACTTGTCAAGTAGTAGAAACCGAGTGTAGATTGACTGTGTGACTGTAGCTCCTGTAAAACAGCTTCTCAGGACATTTAGTGTTTAAATGGAGTCATCAGTTCTGAGTTTGCTTCTTCTTGATTCTTCCTTCTGTATATTTTAGTCAACGGTTCTTATTTCTAGAATTAAATGACGTTGGGAGCTGAAGCTTTGGAGGGGTTCTGGAAAATGTTACAAAAGTTCAATTTTACTGAAACTCACTAAAAAACTGACCAATCAGGGAGTAGTCTGTTTCCTGCTTCGTTGCCCTGACAACAGTGACGTCACGCTCCTACCTGTTCTCCAGGCTAGTTGAGTTTTGCTTGGTGAGTCGTCGTGCCGCAGCATCTGAAGGTGAGTAAAAGACTGTTTCAAGTGTTTTCTGCTGTTGGTTTAGTTCCAGCAGCAGAAGTGCGGCTCCACAGCTCCATGTTCACTCCTCCATGGAACTAAAAAGTTGTCCGTTAGCCTGCTAGCTAGTTAGCTTAGCTCTGTGAGGAAGCCAGAGCGCGAGCCCAGCTCTGTGTTGGTGGGAATTAATTAATTAATGATGGTGAGAACCTGAATGAAACTTCAGGAGACGATAAAAGCCGGTCCCTCCAGGAATTCGCGATGTTGCGATCGCAACAGTTAACGCAAATTCAACCAAACTCCGCAAATTCTGCGCGACCTTGCAATTTTGTCCAATCACCGCGACTTTTCCGCAATTTTGGCCCGCCTCCCGTGAGTTCCACCAATCATAGTCAGGTACCCCCGACTCTAGCGTGCAGTTCAGGGCGGGAGCTCAGCGTTGCTCAAAGTCGTCATGCTATTGGCTGAATCTAACATTTGACTCCGCCGGGGACAGTAAAAACAAGCTCCGTCTTCTGCTCCTAGCATAGTCGCAGACCTGTATTTGGTTCCACTCTGAATTGCATTAGATACGCTGCAGGATGAGGGTTAGACTGTCATCAGACTGTTGCAAAATGAAGTAAAGTTGAACGCTGAGCTCCCGAACTGCACACTACAGTCAGGGGCTTCTCATCATAGCAGTCCCCAGTGCAAACGTAATGAACGTACGTCACCGAATTCACTTTCTTGTATATAGTTTGAAGATGCAGACATGTGCGACCGTAATATCTCTCACTTACCAACAAAAAATACTGCTAAAGACCAAAAACAATTCCCTGATGTTCTTCACCAAAGCGGAGCTAAACTGTTTTCACCCCGTGGAATATTGAGGTGGAACACAAACGAAAACCATCGATTGACAAACGCTTTTCTACAGTAAACATATCAGGAGAATGGGTGAAACCAGCGGACCACAGACCAGACAAACCACCGTGATGAAGCTGTTGATCCAGATCTGTGGCAGCACTGAAACAATGAAGGTCAGTTAGATTCATTAAGCTGTGAGCGTGTGTGTGAATAAGTGTGTGCCAGGATGTGAAATTAACTTTTTAAACTTTTAACATTTTTAATGTTTTATACAAAACAAAGAAAAAATGCAACTCTTAAGCAATTTTTTACTGTCTCCCGCAATTTCATCGACACAAATACGCTTAAAACATCACAACTTTCATCGCAACTTTTAGAAAAGCTGCCGCGAATTCAGGCATTTTAGGAGCAACAATCTGGAAAAACGCCCGCGAAATCCTGGAGGGACTGATCATGTATGTTTTATGATTGCATGCTAACAGTTAAAGACAGATTTAATAAAAACACCAAAAGCCAAGTCACAGTTTCACATCATTATCTTGGAAAGTAAAAGTCTAGTTGCTTAATTTAGGCTTTTCTTCTTGACATTGTTCCTTCATGTTTCCATCACAGCTGATTCTTTTCCTGTTCAACACCATTAAATTCGTCCACTTTGATCTAAATGATGGTTGCTGGATTCCATAAATGAGTGATTTTTCTTTTTGCTCAGTTTAAAGTGAATTTAAAGTGAAATAAAGCAGAAACCCTGAAAATGTCCCTCTAAGTTATTTCCAGGGTCCTTAACTGTCCTGTTGATGTGAATAAATCCAGGATGTGTTTCTGGTCTCTGGGTCAGTTTTAAGGGATCAGTTCCACACAAAGAGCCTCAGACCAAAGGCCAGATGATGATGGACATCACCTGTCAGCGGGTCACCTGGTGGTCCTCTGTCGGCCTCTGACTGGACAGGAAGTGATGAAGAGTCAGCTGAGGGTGGAGGAGCTGCTTCTGTCCTGTGGGGGTCCAGAGACGACTGGAGGCCTCCGTCTGTCTGATGACTGCTGAGGATGTGTTGGATGTTCAGGAGCAGCTGCTTCCTCAGAGGTTAATGTGAGCTTCTTTGGAGGTTTCCACAGCCTTTAATGTGGAGTCTGCTTGGATTTGATTCTGCAGTACAAATGTTTGATGCTTGACTGGTTCAGGTTGGATTTATTGTTGCTGCTTTTGTCCTTCCTGCTTCTGTGTGCTTCAGTTCTTCCTCTCTGTCTGGACGTCAGAGGATCATTCTGATCATTGGAGTTCAGGGCTGTTAATTCATCCTGTGGAAACTGTCCAGGTGGAGAACATCTGTCCAGTCCCAGCAGGTCTGTCCACCGTAAATATGAACAGCTTCAGATGCTGACATGGTTTTAAATCCCAGTGTAGAATGTACATCCCTCTGTGTTCTGACTAGTTCTGCTCTACACGTAACAGCAGCAGGAGAAAGGAGACGACCTCATAAACCTTTAGGACCAAATAACTCGGAGCACTTTATCACTGCAGGTCTCAACATTTATAAGTATGTCCATATATATACATATAAATGATCCAGTGGTTAAAGTTTTAAGACTTAATGTTGACTGGGCTATTGGGGTGGAAGTTAATTTTAATGATAAGAAATGTTCAATCTTAAATGTTTACATGCCACATGAGTCATATCAACTAGAAGACGAATATTTAAGCAAACTAGCATTTTTGAAATCCTTCTTTGAAGATAGTGACTCTACTTGTGTCTCTGTGATTGGAGATTTCAATGCTGACTTATCAGACAATTCTTCTGTTTTTGGAAAACAGAGTTTTGTGAAGACAGTGGTATAATTTTATCAAGCAAAGTGCTCCTCCCAAATAGCAGCTTTACCTTTATTAGTGAAGCTTGGCATTCCACCTCTTGGCTGGATCACTGTCTTTGCACGGCAGATGCCCATGCGTCCTTTAGTCATACTGAGATTTTGTATACTCATGCTGTGTCTGATCATATACCTTTAGGTATTTCTGTAAATGTTGACTATGTACCAGTGGGTGTAGAAAAAGCAGTGGACAGGCGTACACACAGAACTGATTGGCACAGAGTTACTGAATATGACATTAATAAATACTCAAAAATGACAGATGTGTTGCTGCAGAGGAAACAACTACCAAGGGAGGCAGTCACATGCATTGATCCTAACTGTAAAAAGGAGCAACATTATAGTGAACTCTGCACACTGTATGAGAGAGTCATGCATGTTCTGAAGGACAGTAATGTGTGTTTTCAGAAACGAAAAACCAACAGTCAATATGTTAAATATAGTAATATGTTAATGAATTTGTGGCAGAGAAACATGCTGAAGCCAGAGAAGCATTCAAACTATGGAATGAAGCAGGAAAGCCGAGACAGGGGTTCTTATCTGAGCTTAAAAGAGCCACTAATGCCAAATTTAAAAATACTCTTCGTTACATCAAAAGAAATGAAAACACAATGAGAGCTAATTCTCTGGCCAGAAGACTTCAGAGTAATGATTATTATGAATTCTGGAATGAGGTCAAAGTCCTGAATAATGCTAAAGCTCCTCTGGCTTCTAATATAGAAGGTGTGTGTGGATCAAAGAATATTGTGGAATTATGGCGCCAACATTATGGTGACCTATTCAACTGTGTTAAAAGTGAGAATACTGTCATTGACAATGTTGATATGACTGAAGGCATGGTAGTCAGTACTAGTGAAATATATAGTGCAATATGGATGCTCGAAAATAACAAAGCCTGTGGGCTCGACAGTATAACAGCAGAACATCTGAAATATGCAAGCTGTAGGTTATGTCCTCTACTATCAATGTGTTTCACTGGGTTTCTGATTCATGGAGTTTTACCTGACTGTATGATCTCTGTTGTTTTAGTTCCTGTCATTAAAGCCAATTGCTCTTGCCAGTATTCTCTCCAAAGTGTTAGAGATTATTCTGTACAGTAGACTGGAAATGTTTGTCTTAACAAGTGATAATCAATTTGGCTTTAAGAACAAGCATGGAACAGATATGTGCATTTATGCTCTAAAAGAAATAGTTGGAAAATATCTTGGCCTGAGTACCTCTGTTTTTCTGTGCTTTATTGATGCCACAAAAGCATTTGATAGAGTAAATCATTCAAAGCTATTTATGAAATTACTCAGTAGAGGTTTGCCTCAATATCTGGTCCGTATACTTGCTTTTTGGTCTGCAAACCAATTAATGTATGTGAAATGGGATGGTGCTCTTTCTGAGCCTTTTTATGTGAGTAATGGCGTTCGTCAAGGGGGGATTCTTTCTCCAGCTTTATTTAATGTGTACATTGATGATTTGTCCTCACAGCTAAACAGCTGTAGAACAGGTTGTGTCCTTGGAACAGCAGTTGTTAACCATCTCATGTATGCTGATGATCTGGTGATAATCAGCCCATATAGTGCAGAGATGCAAGAGTTGTTAAAAATCTGTTCTGCATTTGGGAAAGAAAATGATGTTCTGTATAATCCCACGAAGAGCAATATGATGATTGTTAGAAGCAAGGAGGACAAAAATGCTGTCTTCCCTGTTTTTTATTTGTGTGAAAAGCCTCTCATGCATGCAAGTGAAGTCAAGTACCTGATGACTGGCGGGATGACAGAGACATTCAGAGACAATACTGCAAACTGTATGCCCAGGCCAATAAATTTAGTATGTGTTCTCCTAAGATAAAATGTGCCCTTTTTAAAGCCTATTGCACTCCATATTACACTGCCCCCTTGTGGTGGAACTATAAGAGATGCACCATACATAGACTGAAAGTGGCCGACAATGACTCCCTTAGGTTACTACTCGGGGTGCCAAGGTGGCACAGTGCGAGTGAGTTGTTTGTGAATGTCCACATTCCCACCTGTGAGGCACTACAAAGACATTTAATGATTCAATTTATGCAGAGACTGGACAGATCAGACAACTCAATCATACAGACTTTGACAAATCCTCATATGTGCAATTGTAGATACACATCTGCTCTGAGGAAGCACTGGATGGAGATCCTCTTGATGAACTAAATGCATTTTATTTTACTTCTGTACTTTTTCTTTCTTACCTCTATGGACCTTAATTGTGTCTGCAATAAATAAAGAATGAATGAATGAATGGCTGCTCTCACTCTGCCATGTTCACTTCAAAGAGAAAACTCAAGTAGAAGTCGGCCCTGTGCGTTAGTTTAGTTTACTATTCCTTTTTGTGTTGGGAGGCCTCCCTGCAGGGGATTTATTCCCACCCCTGCAAAGATGTTTAGTCATTGCTGTGAGGATGTTTTGCGCATTTTCATACGTACGTGGGATTTTTGTCTGGTTAGAGGTGGGTGGGTTCTAGGGAGTGAACTTGGCAGAGAGAGACGACTCGGATACCTCAGTTTAATCAGAAGAAGCTAATGGACACCAGCTTTGGGTGGATTTGGTTTGTTTGTTTAGTGGTGATGACAGTAATGAAGACTTGGTTATATGTGGTTAGCATAGTTAAAGAGCAACATTCTGTAGACTGAATAAGAAAAGGTCATAAGGTCAGTGAGCTTTGAGCTCCTAGATGTTGGATGCAATTAGAAACATGACAAATCCATAACTCAACATTGACTTGCAGCCTCAGGTGAAAACATGCTGGCTAACTCTTGTCTTCTGTGGAAATCCTGTCATACTGTTGACAACATTCATTCATGGAGCTTGAACATAAATTGGTACAGAAACCTACGTAGTCATCAGCATATAGTAGTAGGTCCTGAACATGTGGATTCAAAGCCTTGATTGAAAGAAGACATGTGGTCTTAGTTTTTGTTAGACTAGTTGAACAAGCTGTTCTAGAGGCTTAATCAGCTGCAGGATGGTGGTTGAGGATGGAGCAGGTGCCACCAAAGAAACCAGCGTGAGATGCTGCCACCCAGAGAAGCAGGATTCTGGATGGCTGTGAAGGAAAAGACCAAGCCGAGATGAGAACTCCTTGATGATGATCTGAGACCCAGTGATCTCAAAGGTTTGTTCAGTGATACTTTCTACTGGTTCATCTGCTTTAATCCTCACTGCTGGTTGTAAATGTGTCTCATACATGCTAACGGGTTGCTGCTTTTATTGTTCAAACCTGAAGGAATGCTGGAACCCTCCTGTGACCTGACCTCACCAAGTCCTGCAAACCACCATCGGACCTCAACTCCAAACTTCTGCTGTGCGCCACAAGTCTGGAAGCTGCTCTGGAAACAGGACGACCACCTTAACCTCAGTGGTTGAACCCAAAGCCTTTGCTACTTGGACTAAATAAAAGCCCCTCATCCCAGAGCTGACTGAAGAAAGGAACTGAGCTGCATCTGCATGAAGAACTCAAGTGTTGATTAAACAGACTGACACAGACAAATACAAACTACACATCTGTTGAATTTGGAGGGTTTTGATGCTAAACCTGTTGACAGTATAACATCCATGGTTACTCAGACCAGTGATGATGCATTATGAACGATTGAATCATGTGTGTTTAATGTTTCTCCTGATTTGGATGTCAAGTAAAACTACTGCTGATTCTTTAAGGTGGTCTCTGTTCATTTTTCCATGATCAGCGTTGAATCAACAGCTGGTGCTCATGGAGACGCCTCAGTTTAGGTGTCTGGTTCTGGACCTTGTGGTTGCAGAGATATACTGTTTTTATTTTGGGTATGTATTTTTCGAGCAGAGGCCTCAAAAATAGCTTAGGGCTTAAAGGGTTAAAGATGTGTTCTTAGTCTGGATCAGAGAGACGGATCAGAACAAGTCCAGGAGTTTTTCTGGATTTTCAGTGAACCAAACCAACAGAAGACACTTTAATGTTGATGATGTTTGTGTTCTAACGTCTCTGAGTCTCATTAAATCATCCAGACGGTCTGTTTCCCACCATGACGGTAAAAAACAGAAGATGAAAGTGGACTAGAAGAGAGAGCGAGTAGAAGTGGAAGAACACTAGTAGATGAGTGTTGGGGGTCAGCGCCCTCCAGTGGTCCCAGTGAGTAACTGCAGCTCTGTCCATATGAATACTGGCCTCACTGGGCGGGACGTTCTGCAGGAGACTCCACTGAAGTTCAACATCAGAGTTTGGTTCCTGGACGTGTTTGTTTATTGGATCAGGATGTTTTTATTTGTTGTTTATTTAGTTTCATTTCTTGTTGGTTGTATTTATGTTGTCAGTGCAGCGTAGCGCTGTGGACCTTCCTGCTGTATCAGTAGGTAGTAGAACACTGGTTCACCTGTACTAACTAGAACTCACCTGTACTAACAAACAGCCTCCATCAGCTCTGGAGACTAACTGCTCGTGTCTCTTCCAGATGTGCTGTTTGGACTTTTTCTGTCCTGCTGTGTTTTCTATAGAAGCGCTGACACACAGAGACTCTCTGGAGCTTCTTCATGGTTTCCTTCTTTTAATGCTGACAGTAAATATCTGAAGTCTTACTCTGCTGTTATGTCCACCTTTATATTTGTCAGTGTGTTGAACAAATTCCACAATATGTCTCTTTAACTCCATTTTTACAGACGTACAACTGTTTGACCATCATCCTGCTTTCATTCCTGTCAGTATTTTAGTGTATTATTATTTATAATGTTAACAGATGTATGGATGTGCATTAATAAAAAGGACATTTAAAATATTTAAAGTGGTCTTGTGACATTTAACAAATACTACAGTCTTGGTTTTGTCTCAGTGAACTGAAAATCTGTATTTAAATAAAGTCAGATTTTTGACTGATTTTCTACTTTTAATTTGTGTTTCTATGTATTTTGATTGTTTTTCATTTGTTTTATAATGTATTTATCATGTTAATTTCTTATATTGTGTATTTATTCTGTCATGTTTTGTCACAAACTTATTTAGAGACACTGCAGGAACAGTTTTATCACCACCCTGTATGATCATGTGTTTACTCTCCCTCTAGTGGACACAGTACGTAACTACAATCACAACTTTTATTTTGAACTGTGTAACAGGAAGTATTGTCTACATCTGGCATTTCTAACTTTACATGCTATTAAATTGTTTTATTTTGAAGGACCACAGGACTCGGCAGCAACAGAACTGCTCATCGTTGGTGAAAATGGAAGCAGGACCTGAGAGCTGAAGCCAAACAATGAAACAAAGAGGCTCTGTGTCATCAGTGACTGAGATCTGTCCTCTGGTTCAGCTGACAAACATCACCAGAAACGTTCCTGTCGGAGGAAGACCCTGGAACTCTGACTGCTGCTGTTATTTCCAGCAGACAGGATGATTGTAACGCTGTTCTCAGGCCTCCCAAAGAAGTCTTTAAACCAACTCCTCATGATCCTGAATGCAGGAGCGCGTCTTCCTACCAGAAGTAAATGTTCCTCTGGGTTCAAAGGGTCTCCACCGGCTCCCTGCTCATTTCTTCACAGATGAGCTGCTGACTTTTCTCTGACTCGTTGGTTGTTTGTGCTCCATCTGGAGGTCCGAGCATCTGGTTCAGTAGATGGCGCCAAAGCAAACCTGAAAACAAATCTTCTTGGGTTGTCTTTATGTGGTTATTACGTTGTTTCATGGAACGTACTGGGATCAGATTATTACTATGGACTTCGGTCCGTCGCGGACATTCGTT